>WTSP01026624.1:0-12000 GCA_025331215.1 Actenoides lindsayi | reverse complement strand
ATGTTCCAGTCCCTTCATCATCTTTGTAGCTCTCCATTGGACTCTCTCTAGTATTTCCCTGTCCCTCTTGAACTGGGAGACCAGAACTGAACACAGTACTCCAGATGTGATGTCACTAGTGCAGAGTAGAGGGGGAGAACCTCCCATGACCTGCTGGCCACACTCTCCTTTATGCACCCCAGGATACCATGGGCCCTCCTGGCCACAAGGGCACACTGCTGGTCCATAAATAACTTAAGTGTCCACTGGGACTCCAAGGTCCTTCTCTGTGGAGCTGCTTTCCTGCAGGTCTACCCCTAACCTGTACTGGTGCATGGTGTTATTCGGTCCCAGCTGCAGGACTCTACACTTGCCCTTGTTGAACTTCATTAGGTTTGCCTTTGCCCAGCTCTTCAGTCTGTCCAAGATGTCACTGAATGGCAGCACAGCCTTCTGGTGTATCAGCCACTGCTTCCAGTTTTGTATCAGCAAATTTGCTGAGGATACACTCTATCCCTTCATCCAGGTCACTGATGAAGATGTTGAATAAGACTGGACCCAGAACTGACCCCTGGGGAGCACCACTAGTTACAGGTTGCCAGCTGGACTTTGCACTAATGATCATGACCCTCTGAGCTCTGTTGTTCAGCCAGTTCTCAACCCATCTCACTGTCTGCTCTTCTAACCCACACTCCCTGAGCTTACCCACGAGGACGTTATGGGAGACAGTGTCAAAAGCCTTGCTGAAGTCAAGGTAGACAACATTCACTGCTCTCCCTGCATCTACCCATTCAGTCTCACCATCACGGAAGGCTATCAGGTTAGTCAGACACGACTTCCCTTTAGTAAATCCATTCTGGCTACTCCTGATAACCTTCTTTTCTTCCATGTGCTTAGAAATGGTCTCTAGACCGAGCTGCTCCATCACCTTTCCAGGGATGGAGGTGAGGCTGACTGGTCTGTAATTTCTGGTGTCTAGCTTCCAGTTATTCTACAGTAGTTTAAATTATTGCAATTCTAATAGTGGGACTATTCACATTTTCTTCTGCATCTCATTTCCCTAGCACATGTTCTTACAGGTCGAAGTAAACTACTTTGGATCTACCTTCTATTTTTTTCCCTTTCTTATTTGTTTTACCTTATTTTCTTTCATTCCCAGCTCCACTACCTATTCTTCAGGCATACAAATGAACATTCAAGATACATTTTGGAACAAAGATCTGATTGTGGTGGCTCCACAGAGCAAAAGCATTGAGATATCTGGTTTTAAGCCACCCAAGGTGTGGCCATGTTCCACTCAGAATTCATGTTTAATTTGTATCTCTTCCACTGCTTATCTGGACCTGGTAAGTAATTTCTTTTTTTTCTGGCAGATAAAAGAAGTTATTCCAAGAAAGGAATTTTCCCAGAATGGTGAAAAAACAACCCTTAGAAGTTTTATTTCTACTTGTCCTCAGTTCACTAAAAAGTTGAAGAACATTATTTAGAAACCTAACTGTCTTAAGAAAGGGGGAGCATGCATACAAAGAAAGCACCAACGACAGCATTCAAAAAGCCACCTTCTCACAGCAGTCCTCCAATTTCTTTAACACAGTATCCAAATTCAGCCCTTTTCCTAATACTTCCCATTTTGTCTGCTAAAAGGCAGTGATTCTGCAAACGTGAACACAGTGCTATGCAAGAGAGCCACAATTATGCATTTTCTCCCTTAAATCACACCTGTACAAATACTTGTGCCTACTGAAATGCCTATAATAAGACTAATACTCAGCCTGACAATAAAATATACAGAATGGAAATTTAAATCTAAACATATATGTAACAGATCCTTCTCCATCTCCAAAGAAAAAGAAGAGTTGATATGGTTGTCCACCACATGGCATAAACCAGAAGCTCCAATGAACTCCACAGTCTCTACCTATATTTAATGTCACTCCATGTCTTGATGTCAATCTGAAACAAGGGAGAATGCATGAGCCATAGAGGATTAGATAATTCAGAAAAATAAAGATTATCAACAGGTATTGAGGCAAAGACGTAATACCTGGAACCTAGTCTGAGCCTTAAAGCATGTTAAGTAGACAGTATTTTAGCACCAATTCTCCACAATAAAGAGAATTCTCTCTTTAACTACCTTTTTTTTCTTCAGCAAAAACACGAAACAAGTAGTTTTCTTTCACTAATGTGCATAGATTTGAGAAAACAGGAAAAAAACCCAACACCTAAGTAGCACAAAAACTGAGGGGACGCTTAGACCCACAGCCTCACGTATGACTTGACCTTCCAGCTGCTAGTCACACAGCCATGACAAAACAGAGACTACAAACCCCCATTTCTGATGCAGCTTTTATTTCAGAAGGACAAAACACAACATCTACAAAAGCTAACAAATTGGTTTTCTGACAGAAAGCATAGGGAGACCTCTTAAGCAAACAACATGGTGAAAATGTGCCGTGACCGTTCAGCTGTCTGACCTCTGTTTTAGACTGCCCCAGAAACAACATCCAGAGGCAAAACAAGCAGCTAGATCAGACTTTAGGTAATATATTTGCAATAATTCACCTCAGATGAGGTACATAATGATGCAATCGCCCCCTCCCCTCCCAAAAGAATACAACAAAGATTGAATTATACCATTACATTTAATCACAAGGGCATGAAAACTATTTAACGTCAATAGACGTGCCCTGGAAATTTTTCACTAATGGTCAATTGCCATGAATATAAAAGTGTATTTCTGGCTCTCACCATCTTGGCTGCAGTGTATTTATGGTCAGAAGCCAGTTCATTTATTAATTTATTTATTTATTATAAAATATTACACCTGTAATGGTTGAAATGTTTCACTACGCTGTAATATTAACATTTGAAAACTGAATTTGAAAAAGCCTTAGTAAAATTTTTTACAAACCCTAAAGAGACTATATCTGTTAACCCATAAACTGTACAACCAGGGAAACCTAAAAAACCCCTAAAAGTTTAGTTTGAATGGCCAAAGATGAAGGTTTCACTTGAAAAGGCATCCTGTGAAAAACAGCTGCACAGAGCACACAGATACCCAAATACATACAGAAGAAGTTCAGCACCACTCCAGAGGAGGTGACCAAGTGCTGGGGCACCTATTCTCTGCACCCAGTTTCACATGGGTATAATTCCTCTCTCCCAGAAGGACATATAAAAGTAAAACACTGGCACAAGTCCACCAGCACACGGTTACAGAAAGGTTTATAGCTCAACAGACGGCAGACACAGCTTCATCTCTATTACCTCCACTAACACACCACTAATGTCCTTAACCCACCCCCCAGCAGCTCCTCCATACAGTTACCAGAACCTGTCTCAGCTTTGCCACCTCAGCTCTCCAGTCCATTTTGACCAAAATAAATCCAGGGTTTAAACCATGTAAGTTAAGAAAAACCCTTCTAGCAGAAACAGAAGGGTTCCTGTATTCAGCTGATAGGTCGGAGGGGGCAGTAAATGCCAGCAGAAGATGAGTCACAAGCTGCTGGATGGGTGACCGTGGAGAAGACAGGCAGCCATCACAGCCATGGGCACAGAGACCAAGTGGCCTGTTTCTTACACATGCCACCAGCCCTGTTCCTCCAGGGGATGCCCGTGCAAAAAAAGACAACATCTTTTCCTGCACAGCTGTCCCTCAAGCACAACATTTCACCTAGCTGACAACTGTCTGCAGTTGGGATCCGTATCAATTAAATGTCAACCACTTCATTAGATGGTGCTGTCTGGCACGTGTGAGGGGGAACGTGCAGGGAGAGCAAGAAAAAACAGGGTGCAAGAGCTGCTAGAAGGTGCATCTGTTTAGAGAACTTACTGCTAGAACTATTCAAACACTGGCCTTTCTCCCGGAGCTTGGTAGCAGCTTCATTTCTGTTGCATTCATCTGCAACCCAGGAAGCAGAACAAGAAGGAGGAAGCCCGGGGTCCAGGCCAAGATGCTGGAGCTCCCTGTCTCCAACTGTCATTTCACTCAGCACAAACAGCTGCGTGTAGACAAGGAACAAGGTCTTCCTCAGGCTCCAGGGGAAATACATTTTAATGCATGAATTAGTTCAGTCATCTCTAGTTACTCAGTTTGCACATTTTTGATGTTTAAATCAGCTGGTCTCCCCCAAAATACTGAAGTTTCTGAAACTGAATTGGACTGTGCTCTTTCCCTGAAGATTTCTTGTTCCTTAGGGAACATCATCACGACAAGTTGGATCAGTGAGTGTTTCTACAGCAACATATGAACGTCAGGTACTGTTGCCATCCTTTCTTCTGACTAGCCTTGCTGTCCTTTTACCCACAATACCACTTCCCCTGCCATTTATCTTAAAAAAAAATAGCAAATCCTATGCCACGGGGCAGCAATAGTTTAAACCTCTTCAATAGTTCAAACTGGTGACAAGTGCACTCTTTCAGTTTCCCTCAAAACAAACCTATCTGCTCTAATTCTTTTGATCAAAGTCAGACCTTGATCAACGTCAGCTCTTGCAATTACTCATTGAGCTTCCCCTCTTAACAAAATTAAAGAGCAGAGAACAGATGTCAGGGTGCTGTTCAACCTTCCCTTGCCCGAAAAAGGTCTCTGAAGGCCCACAGCAAGTTGCAGAATCCTACAGCTTTCCCACCAGCAGTTGCACTTCTCAACCATCAGCTCATGTCCCCCTCCATGTAGAGCCCACACGCCCCCCAAAAGCAACTGATACACACTTAACGTGAGAGTTACTAGAAATGACACAGCAGCAGTGTCTCTCTGAGCAGCAGCAGATGTTGAGATAGAAGCAGCAGCAGCAGATACCATGTGAGCAACCTTCTGCCAGGACTTGGAGCATGCTCGGTTTCCTACATGAATATGACACATAAAACAAGGTCAAGCCAGCTGAAACACCTCATTAAATTTCACTGATGCCTGTATGACCAGGTACTTCAGACACTGCAGCTGCTTAATGTCACTACTGTATAAAGGGAGGAAAAAAACCCCAGAATATCACACATGCAGCTGAACCTGAAATAGTAGGTTTTAACAAGGAAAGAGCTATTTCTGTATACATAGAAATAAATAAGAGAAGGAAATTAAACTCATTCTGGGGAGCAGGCAAAATTATGTCTTCACTGGCCACAGTTGTGCTGGATGGGGGACTATGTGGGAAGTTTGCACACACAGGGCAGGTACAGAATAATGCATTAAATAAAAACACTTAACTCTTGACTATACAGATTATAGTTACATTTGGCACTGGTGAAGGGGGAAACCAAACCAAGCAGAGACCACAGTCCTACTACCATTTCTAACCATTGTTAATTTGGTTGTCTGGGTGCATAATTATCCTCCACACAGACAACTTGTGCTGTTAGGCATATAAACAGTATGTTACACAGCTCTGTTACTTAACAGCGTTATGGTCAAATTTGATATGCCCAAGATGGACACAGGCCACTTAATAACTCTGTCAGTTTTAATCTCAGCCTAAAACCCTTTTCCACTTCAGAGCCAGAAAGATGATGAGCCTCACCAAATATAACAAAAGCAGTAAGATGTCTCAAGGAAGGTGGCAAACTACAACCCATGAGCACATCTTCACAACATACACCGTGTGGCAATGCTCATCGTCATCTCCATATCAACATGAGTTTTATCCAACTACTGGAACATTAAAATAGGACTCAAAATTTACTGTTGATTCTTTGGTTTTGTCATTTTCTGAAAAGAAATTTATGAAATAACCTAACCAGAGCTCTTAAAAACTGAAAATGTCCCATCTGATTTGTACTTCATGAGTGAGCTGGATCCTGCATCTCTTAGGAATCAACAGTGCATTACCAACAACACCATCGACTGTAGCAACAGGCACAGGAGTCAAACCCTAGAAGGCTGTACTGTCATTATTTTCTCAAACACGCACATCTCAGTAAGGCAGCTGAGGAAAGTGTTTTTAGAAATCATCTTTGAGAGGAGTACTTTAGGGCTTAAGCATTTCCGCTTCCTTGGAAATGTTATATGCATGTTTTTGAGAAGTCTAGAGATGCTGATTGACAAGAACTTCGGCGCCTCGAGTTTCAGTTCTTCTCAACAGGAGATGTCATCTTGTATAGAAAACACCATTTCTTACCTGAAAACATTCATAGGATATTTTAAGGTGTGAATGAAAAAGCCCAAATCAAAACAGTTGTGTGAAACATCGAACATCAGACCCTGGTATTCTCTTCTGTACCACGTACCCTGGAGTAGGTACAATAAAATTAATTTTCTGGAGAAAGAAACATTTTAATAGTTCAAGTATATTTATTCCAGCTCAGATGCCAGAGGAAAAAATGTGTCTGTTTATATTAAAAAGAATGAACTATGGAATTATAAAACATCATCTCGTAACTATCTAGGCTCAAGTGCAATTCCCAGGCCAAATTAAGCCTTCAGCTTTATCAGGAAGCTGCCTGAAAAGGAGCTCTGCAGGTAAAGCTTTGCCTCGATCTGAGCAGTCAGTCGTGTATTTCAGGTTACAAAATCATTTCAGTGCTGTCGCCACTGTAACTTCTTCTTGTTTTGGCGAGTGCCAGGGGTGCCACCCTGCCAAGCCACACGCACACGTGGCCCTGTCCCCATCTCCGGTGTCTGTCTGCAGCAGCAGATCTGGCGGCAGGAACAGGTATGCCCAAAGGACAGAGAGGTGGTGAAGGGGAGTGGGCTGGCAGGTGCCACGAGCCCTCGGCAGCTGACTTGGGAACAGTGCCTATTTGATAGCAAGGGGAATTTCTTCATCCCTGAATAGAGCTGTCAGTATGCTGAGCAAAGACAGACAGTACACCAGTCTGGGGATACGAGGGGGTCTGTACTGACAGAGAGCACTAAGTGAGGAAGGTGAGTATCCGGTATCCTGTCTCCAGCTGCCACCAGACGTTGCTCTGGAGGAGAGTACATAACAATGAATCATAACCCCAGAAGTCAAATTAGGCACCAAGAAAAAATGGTCCTCCTGACCCAAGAGAAAACCAGCCAAGTTCTGAAGCATGACATTTTATTACAATCTTGTCCAAAGTAGCAACATGTGCTACAATAGACGGAAAGCACTGCAAATAATCTTGTTTTCTCAATCTAGGGAAGAATGCAGGTGAACAGAGCACAGTCCTTCCCCCTTCTACATGCACTGGAAATGTCCTAGTCTGAACCAAGCCAAAGTACATCTTTGAGAAGGAAACCTCATCTCACTTTAAACACTCCCAGCAACAGCAAATCCACTAACAACGCTTTATTGCCCTCGCTGTTACTTATTATTTCAAGGTACAACATACCTAACTTCATCTCCCAGGCAGCGGATGTCTCAGTGGGGTCAAGTAAATATCATGTATTTTCCTTGCACATATGTATGATATATACAGGCATCATTTCCCCTCTCGGTCTCTTATGAGCGGAATAAACTCTGTACACTCTGCACCGTGAAGCTTGCTTTCCAAACCCTAGATCACTTCGGTCACTGTGCTCTTACTAATACTTCACATCCTTCCTTACATGTGAGCAGCAAAACCAGACATGGAATTCCCGTGATCTTACTAATGCCACGTACTTTCCTATTTCTGTGCAGTATTTATGTTGCTATACAGCCAAAGACCACACTTCAGTCACAGCATTACAATGAAAACTCCTGTTGAGATGATTCTCTGCGCAAATTCTTCTGCCTTCGTTCAAATTACCCGTTCGAAGACAGTCTCATATCCTGCTGGTGTAACTGCATTCCTGATTCCTTTGTACATGGCTGCATTAAAAATGCCTTCTTCTGGATGCTGACCATTAAAAAACCCGATTTGGAATACACTGTACTACAAAACTTGTTCCACACACACTCAAACCTGTATGTAATCTATTGGTAATGATGAGTTATCATCATATAAACTGTGAATATAATCACACTAAACAGCCTTGCACCAAGATCCAGCCCCCATGGGACCCCAGAAGAAACAGCTGCACTCCCATAGACGAAAGGCACGCCTCAGTTCCTCTCCAATCTACGAAAGATTTATGAAGCAACTCTGCCAATGTTTGTGGTATTTACTCCACAGTGACTCCGCGGCACAATTGTTTTAAACTCACACTTCACTGCAGAGTTAATAGATATATCAGGAACACAATATAGGGTGAGTCTGCTACAATAGAACAGTTGATGAATAGCTTAGGAATTTAGGAGATGTGGGTTTTTACAATTCAAGACTCTGAGAAGCAATTTGTTCTAGTTCTACTGTAAATTGGTCTTTAACAATTGTTAAGCCCTTCTGAAAGATTCAGAACAAGTGACCCCTGACTTGTCATTTAGTTTAGAGGCTCTGTTTAAAAAGTTTTCAATTTTTCAGCGAGGAAAATGAATAGTGTGAGGAAGGAAAAGCATTTGTACACCTAACCAGAGTTTTAGGTTTGATTCTCTATCAAAAAAACCCATCAAAATCAACTGGCTGCTAGTTGATCAACCAGGTAATCTATTATTTAGTATTATAATTCAGCAGTGTATTTCCATGTACATAAACATATACCCAGTACTGATGAAGCCTGCAGCATCACCTATTAGGCAGCTGCTGAACACTTCCAGTGCAAGACGCTGCTCCCAGCTGCTTGTAACTTGGCCAGACTTCGACTGAGTTGAAGCTTTCCAAGTCAAATGTCTGCCTCAGGCTAAATTTTGTTCCATGTGTTGTAGCGGTTGCCTCTGAGCAAGGGGTGCAGAAAGTGGCAAACTGTGATTAGAAGCTCAGCCAAAATACTTCAGCTGTTTTCAGAACAAGACCAGGGAAAAAGTTGTCTTTCGATGTTAACAGAAATCTCTGGCATCCCTGGAAGGCTATAGCTTCCTTCCAGCTCTTGGTGACCCATTTGAAATCTGACACAAGGGCTGGAGCCACTATATTGGAGGTGTCTCTTTTGCTGCCCCCATGCAAAATCCACCTGCATTTGATCAAACATCCAAAGACGAATTGCACTCTGTGCTTTTTCAGTAGGTATTGGCTAAGCCATGTCCACATTCTTCTCAACTCCTAGTGCCGATCAGATGACACTGGCCAACCCCACCACAATAAGCAACTTGTCCCCCGGGGACAGGGATGCAGTTCCAAGAACTGTGCTCCAAGCCAGGGAACGACAGGAGGCTCCACAGGCTTTCCACCTAAGGGCTAGTGGAGGCCAAGGCAGCACTAGGTACTTGAGACATGAGCAGGAGTCCTGCTTCTCCTCGTCCTTTCCCTGCCCAATCCTATGAGTCTCCACAGCAACACAGACCACAGCCACGACCTCCCACCTCTGGTTATCCTCTACAGAACGCTCCAACAGCAGAGTCTCGGGTGTTGCCTTCGGAGTCCAGCCGATTAAGGATGGTGACATGAGTACGCTATGCTAGGCTGCCTATCTGCTTTCCAGATCTTTTCCTAAGGGAAAGAAAACCTAAGAAATTACACACAAAAAGCAGTATTAAAACTATAATCAACAAGGTAGAATTTAGGAATTATTAGAACTAAGTGGCCTGTGGTAATTTAACCACCTCCTAGTTTTTATACGCATGGAGGTCAATCTCTAATTGCAACTGACCCGGTCACATTTTTTTTCCCATGGAAGTTTTGCTATAATAAACACACAAATTCCTCTTTTTGCCCTTATTCTCCAGAACATCACGCTTTCAAACCACAGAGGGAATTAATTCTTTTCTTCCAGGTTCTTTTATGGTTCTCATCACTACAGTAATCCATAAGATAGAGGATACTGTTATCCGTGTTAGGTTTTTTTTTAGGATGGGGAAGTAAGATATGAAAAGATTAAAGCGAAAAGGTACAGACACTGAGTGAGTAATTCTGACACTCTCTTGAGTATTTCTAACATGCTTAGACCTACTAAACATCCTCTGTACATCAAGGGCAAACGGCCATTGATTTCTATTCCGGATGGACAAGTTCAGCATAACCGCAAAGCACATCCCAGGAATTCAGGCCAGGCACCCAGAAAGCTCATCAGCCCACGTACAAAAACTTTTGTTTATGTGGAGATCACAGAATGCCTTGGGTTGGAAGGGACCTCTAAAGGTCACCTAGTCCAACAATCCTACAGCAAAGGCAGGGGCTGCAAAACCCAATTCTCCAGCCACCTCCCATCCTCCGCCTCACCCTCTGCCTATAATCATCTGCCTCATTCACGTCACCTCTTCTCGCTGCTGCCCAGTTGCTACACCTTGGCAGATGTACCTCTGGTCCAGCACCCGAGCCAGCCAGGAAGGACGGTGGTGGATCACATCGCTACAGACACCATCATGGCGCACAGGCCCGGGGTGGCCAGATGAGCCTGGCATTTTTACAACTCCTGAGCACTTCACTTTGCAAACTTACTGACCGGGTTGGGTTGGGCAGAGAGGAGAGGTAGGAAATGTATAGAGTATATAATGTATACAGAGCTCAGCTACATCCACTGGGTGGCAGGCATGTTTCACAGGAGCCAGATACGTGTATGTACAGAAATGAAACCTCTTAAATACTGTGCTTGTTCCCCGTCTCAGAAGCAGCAATTGAATAGACACGGTAAAAAAAAAAAAAAAAAAAAAAAGTAAAAAATAAATCCCACAGAGCAGAGTTAACATATTCCGCCTTCATTTTAACACTGGCTTCTTGTCTGCAGCACTGAGGCGTTCCCACCGTCCTGGCACTCGACGCGGTCAGAGCTCAGCAGACACGCGGTGCCCCACATCACTTCTCTAGGTGGGTGCCCCAACGCAAGGCAGCGGGGACCTCACGAGAGTCTTCAGAGAGTCTCTGCCGTGCTAATTAATGCATAAAGTGCAATGCTTGCAGAGGCTGAGCCTTTAAACTCTTCCCCAGTTTAACAAAATGAGGGGGGGGAGGCGTGGAATTTTCTTTTGGACGAACAGCAGTTTGTGTGCATGAGCAGCTAAGTTTACAAGTTCAGAGAAGCATAAAAAGTCAGTATTTTCCACAGATTTCCCCTTAGCATCAAAGAGGAGTAATTCCACAATTCGCTCAGAAGATGTTTCTGGAGAAGAGGCCTGTCGACCAAATCTCAAGCCAGCGCATATTTTTATAAACCAAGTTGTAAACTGCACACAAACTCCACTTTATAATGGAAACGCTGACAAACGCATAACTGGCGCGGTTTGCTATGACAGCCTGACCACAAGTCCTCCGGCGGGAAGCAGCAGCATCGCTGCCCCCACCTCCTTCTTAAGGCGGCTGGAGAGCAAGCAGGGTGCGGGGTGTGGGGGTGTGTGCGGGGGGAGCCGCATTTCAGTCACTCTTCTTCCCTTGATTTCCCACACGTTGAAGGAGTCACCCCGTTTCTGCCATCAGCAACGAGAAGGCCTCTTCGTAAACCCATGACTCACTCCGCAGGCTTCCCCTCCACCCTTGTGCGTGACCATAGCAAAAAGGTTGCCAGCTGTAGTCAGTGAATTAACGCAGTTTTGGGTTGTTTTTCATTTTAAGCGGCGCCGTCGGGAAATAAGGCGCACAGTGTTGCGGGGAGGAGAGGGGGGGGAGACGACACACAACAAACTGGGTATGACTGTTGTCTGAGGGGGGGAAGCAGCTGAGAAGAGACTTCTCCGGCTGCCGCCAACCCGCAGGCACGGGAGGGAGAGACGAACACCCGCGGGCGGTGATACGGCCCGTCCGGGGCCGACGTGTAGAGGGCAACCGTGTCGTGTGTCGTCGTCCCCCTCCCTGTCCTCGGGGGGGGGAGCGGCGCCGCCGCCCCTTGGCCCCGGCCCCCTCCCCCGCCGCCCCAGGCGCGCGCGGGCCGAGGCCTCCCCACGCAGGGGCGCGGGGCCGCTAACCGTCCCGCGCGCGCCCGTCGGCCCGGCAGCGCGGAGCCGCCGCTGCCCCATGACGGCGGGAGAGGCAGCCGGCGGGGAAGGCAAAGCAGGGCGGCGGCGAGGGAGAGGCCGGGTAGAAGGAGGCGGCGGTGGCGGCGGCAAAGTGGGCGCGCAACCACTGCCCCCCCCCAGCATACGCGCTGCCTCACCTCCTCAGCAAGCAGAACACAAT
>WTSP01026621.1:0-11643 GCA_025331215.1 Actenoides lindsayi | reverse complement strand
CAGCACTGCAGGGGGGTCTCTCTCCCCAGAGCCCTGGGAGCAGAGGGGCAGGATCCCCTCCCTCCACCTGCTGCCCATGCTGCTGGTGATGCAGCCCAGGCTGCCGTTGGCTTCTGGGCTGCGAGCGCATGGTGCCGGCTCATGTCCAGCTTTGCACCCCCAGCACCCCCAGGTCCTTCTCTGCAGGGCTGCTCTCAATCCCTTCACCCCCAGCCTGGGCTGGTACTGGGGGTTTCCCTGACCCAGAGGCAGGACCACTTCTTGACCTTGTGCTTTGTTTGCACTAGATGGGGTCCTACGAAGCCTCTGAGCACTTACCCCGTTGCTGCACACCCGTGCTGAGCTTGTAAAAACACTGCCCCAACCAAGACCAACCACACTGCCCATACTCCCACTGCCTGCACCCCCACAGTGTACCTGGCCAGAGCAGCCTTCCCAGTCCCCCTGAGCATGGGCAGCCCCCTGAGTACACCTGGCAGGAGCTTTGCAAAGCCAGGTCCTTACCGGAGTTGAGCTTACGGCCGGTCTCTGGCGAGGGTGCCGGTGAAGGAAGGTAGTTGAGGTGGGACGAGCTGGATCGGGTTTTCTCCTTCATTGCACCTCCGGCCTCACTGAGGAAGCCACTGAGAGACACCCCACAGGAGGGCTGCTTGTACCGGGCGTGTTGTAGGGCATCCATGATCCAGCGCATCTCACGCCAGATCTCCTCCATTTGCTGCCGAAATAGGAAATAAAGGATCCCTTTTGAAAAGCAACCAACAGCAAAACACAGGCTCTCCCCACACACTGCTCCCAAGAGGCAAAAGCTCTGGGGGAATCCACACATCAGGAAATCCAAAGACAGTGCTCTCGGGTGGGAATATGCTGCTTCGATCACCAGTGGCTGCCGGTTCATCAGGTCCTGTCTGCTGCAGGCCAGCGTGCTGGGAAAAGGGGTAGGGTGGGGTGCTCTTTCACACACTCATTGCAAAATGCACTTCCAAGCCCTTTTCTAACAAGTTGGGGTCCTGCAGAGCAGGAGCCTCCAGGTCTCTCATCAGGATTTTTTATGTGATTACAGAATGAATCACGGAATGACAGGGGCTGGCAGGGACCTCTGGAGATCATCTGGTCCAACTCCCCTGCTCCAGCAGGGTCACCCAGAGCAGGGGGTCCAGGATCACATTGTCCTGGCAGGTTTGGAATCTCTCCAGAGAAGGAGACTCTACAACCTCTCTGGGCAGCCTGGGCCAGGCTCTGCCACTCTCACAGCAAAGAAGTTCTTCCTCCTGTTCAGATGGAATCTCCTGGGTTCAAGTTTGTGCTCATTACCTCTTGTCCTATCACAGGGCATAGGGAAAAAAGACTGGCCCCATCCTCCTGACATCCACCCTTTAGGTACTTAGAAGCACTGATGTGATTCCCCCTCAGTCTTCTCCAGACTAAAAAGACCCAAGTCCTTCCTCATAAGAAAGATGTTGTAGTCTCCTAATCATCGTCATAGCCCTCTGCTGTACCCTTTCCAGTGGGTCCCTGTCCTTCTTGAACCAGTGAGCCCAGAACTGGACATGATACTCCAGACACAGCCTCACCAGGGCAGAGTGGAGGTGGAGGAGAACATCCCTTGACCTGCTTGCAGTAAGAAGTTGCTAGAGAAAGCCCAGCCTGCTGCTATCCATCTGTCACATCAGAGGCACCCCACAGGGTCACAGTGAACAGCCCTGGTGTGGATGCTCCTACAGCTCATCCAGGGCACAACTGTCTTGGGCACATCCTGTGGGCACTATCGAGCCTGGTTCCCTCCCTGGCCTGCACACCTGGATGTAGTCCTGAACCTGCTGGTGCCTCTGCTTCGCGGTGGAGAGCTCAGCATCGGAGAAGGCCTCCCTGAGGCTCTGCTGAGAGAGAAGCGACTCCAGCTCCAGGAGGGCAGACACCTGGCAGTACTGGGTGATGAACTCCCGGTCATACGTGAAGAAGTGTACTGGAAAGAGGAAAAAAGACAGAGGAGAATGAAAAATATCAAGTCCCTTGCTGGGGATGCCCTACAGGCTCCTTCCTGCTCACCCAACACAGGGAGGAGGCAACACTGTTCTCTAGCCTACTTGGACAGCACTCAGCAGCAGCATCCTCTATCCCTCCTCTCCTGGGGAAGGTGAGGGAGCTCCAGCCCACGCCACTGCCTGTCCCAGATCTCAGGAGGTCTCAGAAGACAAGGAGACCAGCCAGTTTGGGTTTTGGCATTCCCTCTCCTCACCTAGCTCGAAGATCTGCAGCGGTAGCGTGAGGAAGCCGGAGCGAGGGGTGTAGGGGTTGTTCTGGCCTGGAGCAGTGCAGACGTCGTCTGACGGAGGCAGTAGCAGCAGGAAGGAGACCTGTCCCCCAAAGTCCAGCACCTCTTGGCTGTACAGCCGGAAATCTTTGGCCTGAAAGAAGACACTGCAGGTAACAGCTGCAAACATCACCTGGTGGGTCCTTCAACAAGTCCTCATCCACAGAGGAGTCCTTAGGGACTACCTGCAGCCAGGGGACACTGCTGTTTCAGCACACAACCAAAGGCTCCTTGCTTCTGGCATAATCTGTAGATGCCCCTTTCTTATTTCTCCTGAAAGTCTCTAAACTACTGGTCAAAGTCACTATGACAGGGTCTCAGAGAAGTACCACCAGTGATGGTCTCAGCCATGCTCAGAGAGGTGCCCTCACAGCTGCCTGGCCAGAAGCACTTGTGTGGCACTGGGGCTGGTGGGCATCTCCTCAGTGAATACTCAGCACAGTGAAGGAGGAGTTTCTCCCCATGCAGTCTGGCCCAAGTGACTGCAGTTCCATTCCACCACTGGCCAGGGACCATCCCACTTTGGTGGGGCAGAAATGGGCTGGTCTCATGATGCAAGTGCTGAGCCCCAGACCAAACCACATAGCAAGTGATAATACAAACCCAGATTCACCATCCTTGCCTTCGAGGTACACATGAGGGTAAGACAAAAAGCTCCTGTGGACATTGTCCTTGGGTAGGCAGATGCTTCAGATCCTGGTTGTCAACCACTTGCCTTCTATTTGCATAGGACTAAAATCTCCTAGATGCTTTAGGCCCTCAAAGAAAGAGCAGGGTCTGTGCCAGTCTGCCTGCCACAATGACCAGTATGGTGCTGCACAGCCCCTTCCCCTCCTTTCTTCCCAGATACTGTCACTTGCCTATACCTCTTGCAATGGGATGTTGACAAGGGTCATCAGCTCCTTTATGGCCACTTGGAGCTCCTGAAACAAGTGGTTCTGGGAGGTCTCTGCCTCTGGCCCTGCAGGAA
Source organism: Actenoides lindsayi (assembly GCA_025331215.1). Lineage (NCBI taxonomy): Eukaryota > Metazoa > Chordata > Aves > Coraciiformes > Alcedinidae > Actenoides > Actenoides lindsayi. The sequence continues at coordinate 8,362 of WTSP01026621.1, read as the reverse complement.
CAGGCTCCTCCACGCTGGCCATCTTCTGCAACCATTCCCACTCCTCCCTGGAGAAAGAAAGAGACAGACACATGAAGGAGAGAGCAGCTTGGGGTGGACCTGAGCACACAATTGCTATGAGAGCTGTGTTTGCTTGGCTGTTCCTTTGCGAGATGGTGCAGCACCCCAAGGGATGCAGATGCTGCAGAGGTAGAGTGGGACCTTGCTTTGCTCCAGCTCCAGGCTTTCCTGCCCTGGAGCCTGAGAGCAGAAACTGGAGGTGATGGGTGCTCTTAGGCTGGATGGGACAGAGGAGCCTGACTGCCCTGGCTGAGCCACCATGCAAGCCCCACCTGGAGATGTTGGGGTTGGAGCGAATCTTGACGTGGCACAGGATGTTGGGGAGCTGCTCCGGCACCAGCACTCGAATCTGATCCACAGCACTGCAGAGCTTCAAGTAGCCCAGGTAGAGGCCTGGGGAGAGGGCATGGCTGCTCCGCTGGTGGTAAGCCAGCTTGTCCTGAGGAGAGAGGTGCTGCTGGATTGAGCAAGCCCTCGCATCAGGGCTTTCTCCTGCCCTCGTGCTGGCTGCTGTAGCCCAGCCAGCCCAGCTGGTACAAGGGAAACAGCAGAGCCAGTACAATCCAGTGCTGCCGGGATGAATCCAGTGCCAGCCTGATGCCTTCTCGAGGAGCAACAGAATTTTTGCAGGCTGGGTGGCCTACAGCCAGGACTGGACCTCCAGTGGCCTGGGCTCTGCTGAGTCCTTTCCAGCCCAAGAGGGAGCAGGGAGGGATGGTGGTCTCACAACGGAGCCCACTGAATTCCCCTGCTGCCACAGCACCAGCACAGCACCTGGACAGAGATCAGCAGCGTGTCCAGGGCAGTGGGCTCCTCCGGGGACGACACGGACTTGCGACTGGTCTGCAGCTTGCAGATGGGAACCCAGCGGACGCTCTCGAAGGTCTGGTTGGTCTTCACCTCCTTCAGGGTGACGATGAGTATGTTGCCCTGTTTGTCTTTGACGGGCTCAAAGAAAACCTGTCCCAGGTCCTGGATACCCAGCAGCCCCTGTGTGATGGGATGGGAGGGCAGGAGAAAGCAGTGGGTCAAAGGACATCCCTGAAGCACAGGCTATATGGGTCTGGGCAGCTGGGATGTGGCTGGCAGCTGCCTGCTGGAAACCAGCCTGCCCAGCAAAGCACCCACCAACAGCCCCCAGCCCCTCTGCATGACACTGCCACAAAGCCTGACACCCCGTCGCCCCACAACCAGGGTCCTACCAGGGAGGACAAATCCAGGACACCCAGTCATGGCCTTGACTGAGCCACAGGCAGGACTGGCAGAGCCTGAGCTTTTCCTGGGTGCAGCTCATCCATGTGCTGCTCCCAAGGGCACCCAGCACAAAGAGCCCCCCAAAAAGTGCCCGCTCCTCCCCCAGACCCACCTCACCTGCATTTGAGAGATGGCCATCAGCATCTTGAAGCGCGTCTGCAGGATGCAGGAGCAGGATGACTGGGAGACGGTGACGCACTGCCGCAGCCACAGGATCTCATCCCACATGCACGACACCTGCCACACGCCAAGGGCTGTCAACGCTGGCCACCGTGGCCTGCAGCTGCTCCACACAAAGGGGCTTCGGGGCAATCTGTTTGCCTTTCTATTTGAATTGGGCAGGAACGGGCACAGACACGTAGTGCCTCTCGGCAGGGGGGTGATTTCTATGCCACAGTTACCCTGAGGTACCTCCAGATCCTGTACTCGAGGGTAGTACCGTGCCCACCCAGGTATCTGTCTTTATCTAGGACTGAGACTTTCTCAGGTTTGAGTAGAAGATAGCAAAGAGAAGGAAGGAAAAGACAGACCTCTCCCTCAGCAGAGAAGGAGCTTCCATGAAAAGATTTTCATAGAATCATAGACTCACAGAATGTTTTGGGTTGGAAGAAAACTTTACAGCTCATCTTGTCCAACTCCCCTGCAGTGAGCAGGGACATCTGCAACTAGAGCAGGTTGCTCAGAGCCCTGGCCTATCTCACCTGGAATGGTTCCAGGGATGGGACATCAACCACCTCTCTGGGCAACCTGGGCCAGGGTCTCACCCCCCTCAGTGTCAAAAGTTTCTTCATTCTTTCTAGTCTAAATCTTCGCTCTTCTAGTTCAAAGCTGTCGCCCCTTGTTCTGTCACAACAGGCCGTGCTAAAAAGTCTGTCCCCATCTTTCTGACAGGCCCCTTTAAGCACAGAACGGCCACAAGAAGGTCTCTCCGGAGCCTTCTCTTCTCCAGGCTGAACAACCCCAACTCTCTCAGCCTTTCTTCATTTTGGCCCTAAGCTGCCCACTTGCCCTTTCACTAAACCTGTGGACATCAGAGGACCAGGTAGAAGCACCCAGCACCTCCTGCTCTGTGCAACATGGCAGGATGCTGTGCTGAAGCAGTTAAACAGCTGAGGAGCTGCTGGCATCCCTGTGGAGAGGCAGCGCCCACCCGCCTTGGCACACGGCCTGCCCAGTGCGGCGCCAGTTCATCGCCCACCTTTGGGCTTCCAGGAGCTGGGCTGGAAATGTCGTTCCCTGGGGATTTCTCAGTCCACGCCCAGCCCCAGTGAGCAGCGAACTGCTGTCAGCTGAAGGTAGCGGTGGGACATGAACCTGCTTGGCCCACCCTGGCACTCCTGTGCTCTCAGCACCACTTTGCCCTGAGGCAGGAGGTCCTGGAGGCAACTCTAGGAAGCCTAGGAACCACCAGATGTTAAGTTGCATGGTGTGAGTAGCTGGAGTAGCTCTTGCTCACTTTGTGAACATGGGGTGTCATCTGATACTGCTCCCAGCCCCGAATGAGAGCCAGGCCATGCCAGTGAGAGCCCCACAGTGCCCCATGCACGATGGGCACTGCTGCCTGGATGAGCAGCACCAGTGAAGATGCTGCAATGAAGGCTCTCTGCAGATCGTGACAACCCTGGAGGACACAGTGTCCGAGGTGGTGGCCATCATCTCAGCTGCATGCGGGATGGCGGCCAGACAGATAGAGATGTGTCAGGAGACGTGCTGCTTCTGTGCCCCAGCACACAGCACAGGGTCCCTGGACCACTCACCTTGGTGAACCAGAGAAAATCCTGCATGAGCAGGCAGGAGTATGTGTCATCAATCTCGACCACAGGGACCTGGTCTTCATGGGTCACCAGGATGTTGTCATCCTTGTAGAAGATCGCTGTCAGGTAGAGGCCCCTGCATGGGAGGGAAAACAGACTTCACTATCACCCCCAGCTGCCAGTTTCATTTCCCAAAGGGTCTCTCTCCTGACGGCAGAGGAGATGTCCTGCCCCAGGGCTCAGCCAGCCAACAACCTATGGCAAAAGAGGCACACGGACAGTACAGGAGCAGGAACAGCAAGGTGAGGCTCATCAATGCCACCACAGATGCCGTGGTCAATGCCCTGGCCAGCACAAGGGAGGGAGATGGGGCCAGGCCTATGCAGGAGACACACTGGGGTGCCTGGAAGCCAAGAGTGAAGGTGGGTGGTGGGAGGGTGGTGGATCCGAGAGGAAGGTGGGGTGTTGGGTAATGCTTGGAGCTGGCACAGGTATCTGGGTACAGGTGCAGTTTGGCCAGTCCAGTTGAAAACATCAAAGAGAAACTTTTCACTTCTGGGCAATGGGACTCACCTCCACTGACACCACCAGTTTGCTCCAGGCAAAGACCCACCTCTGAGCACCCCCAGCCTGCAGGCACAGGCCCTGCCTGTACCCAGGACAGGCAGCTCTATGTCCCCACTGGGAGAGGGGTTCTCCATCACCCCTGCACACCAGCCTCTCACCGCTTCAGAGTCTTGAGAAACTTGCTGCCAGGGTGGAAGAGGTGCTTGAGGCTCTTGGAGACCGAGTGCTTCCTGCTCTGGGGCTGGTTCTTGCAGGGCTCTGGGGAGCAGAGAGCAGAGGATGCTGCAGCAGGAGATAAGAGCTGCACCAGCAGCCTGTGGCATGGTGTGCCAACCTGGAAGGATGGCTCTGACACAGTCTCCACTGTCTGGGGTCTCTCCCTGCAGTGCTCATCCATGGGACAAACCTACTCCTGGTACCATCCCAGCCCTCTGGCCCACACCACAATTCTGGGGGGGGCAACTGGATCCTGCAACCCAGTCTCCCAGCAGCACCATGCTGTGCGCTCACCATGGCAAACGCAATGCTGGTGGACAGTCTTCACCTGGCCCAGCAGATGGTCCAGAGCTTCAGCTTGTCCCCTTCGCCGTGGGGCCCGGCCGTCGTACTCCCGCCAGTCTGTGGGGGACAGAACAGCATCACCCCCAGCACCCCTTGGCCTGGAGGAAAAGGGGTTCCTGTCCCCTCTTCTCCATGGCGCATCGCCTCCTGGCACCCCCCCCGGGTGTCCCACAGGCACAGCATAGCACAGGACAGCATGGCAGCAGTCATGGGTGCTGGGCATCTCTGGGTGGACCAGGCTTTGGGAGATACCCAGTTTTGTGCCACTCTTCCCACAAGCACCCCAGCTCTGCACAGCACCCCATGGCCACTGGCACCCTGCAGCCCAGCGGGAGACATGGCAGAGGGAAAGAACAAGGTCCTGTCTGTTGCTGCTGTGCTCCACTGGCCTTAAAAAATAAAATTCTTTCCAGTGTCTTCCTCCAGGTCTTCCCTGGAGCTGCAGCTTTCTCCAGGTGAGTGCTGAGCGCTGGGATCATCTCAGCAAACAGATAAATAATCTCCTCTGGCAGCGAGTCAGCAGCAGGACCAGCAGCAGGGCTGGGGACCCGCCGGTGCTTCTACATTAGCTTTACATTAATTGCTTTAAACACCCCCCGTGTCCTGCCCGCTGCTGTTTTCCATGGAAAGTTCAGCTCTGTTAACTTTGGCTGGGGCTCGCCACTATTTTTAGGAGCTTTAAAAACACCGAGGGAGGTGCCTGACTATATTCTGCTGGGCCAGGGAGGGATCTTTACTTGAAGGGAGAAATATTAATGGAGATAAAAATAAATAAAAGCCACTCATGCCTGATTCACTTCAGCCACTCTGTGTAGCGATGTTGTGTGGATCTTGGTCACGGGGAATGTGACCCGTGCAGGATGGCAAAGGGGCTTTAAAGTGGGTGCAAACACGGCCGGCACCTGCTGCCAGGACAGGGTAGAGCCAGGGCAATGCAATGCACGGGTAGGCTCCCTACTTGTGTTCAAGTACGTGCAGCTTTGCAGCTTTCCATACCAGGGCTGTAGTGACTGTGTATCTGCAGCCAGAGCTACGCACAGCGACTGCACCTCTCAGGTGCCTCAACCTGTACGCGCTGCACTCTCTGCTCACACGCAGCTCCGTGCCCAGTCCCTCGTCTCCACCATCCTGCTGCCTCTCCTCAGCATGGACTCAGCCTCCCCAAGTGCACATGGGGTGCTGATCCCATGGGACCATCACCCCAACTTGGGACCAGAGGTGAGAGCCAGAGGCCAACTTGGGGCCTGCTCAGCCCTGAACTTCATCCTTTGGGGCTGCTCCTTCCAGTTCAGTCATAGTATCATAGAATTGCTTTGGTTGGAAGAGACCTTTAAGATGATCAAGTCCAACCGTTACCCCAGCACTGACAGGTCACCACTAAACCATGTCCCTCAGCACAACATCTCCACGGCTTTGAAACCCCTCCAGGGGCGGGGACTCCACCTCTTTCCAGTTAAGTCCTCTTAGCTTGTCTACTCTGGTGCCCTGTGGTGCCTTGTGTGACACTGGGTGGCTTCTCCTGCCTGCCCTGGTGATAGTGTGGGGAGGTGAGTGCTGACAGCTGGTGTCCAGTAGTGCTTGTGACCCCATCTCATCTCAGTGACAGGGAATGCAGGTCCCTGGGGCTTGGCTGTATGGGCAAGAGCATGTGGTGGCACAAGGAGGGCTCCTAGCCAACTGCCACCCAAGACTGGGACAGCACTGAGCCTTGGGGGGCACCTCCAGGGTCTGAACTGGGTCATCCCACCATGTCACCCCTCAGCATGTGCCAACAGTGGTTTTGCACAATCTTGGCCACTCTGGGGCAGAGAAAGCAAAGCATCCTCTCTCCTAACTTCCTCCTTAGGGTGAGCTGATCCAGGTGGCCTAAAACAGCTCAGCCTTTAGCAGGCAGCCAGGAGAATTTCAGGCTGAAAAATTAATATTTGGAAAAGCTGCTGTCGGCCAAAGGCAGCATCCCAGATCCCTGGGCACAGCCTCCCTGCGTGGGCCAAGATCCCAAATAATCCCTCTGCTCCCAGGTCCACCAATCCCCAACGCCTCTAGAGAGGATGTCCAACGGCACAGGGAGGTGCTGCCTCCTCCCATCCATCCCACAGCTGGTGTCAGCTCCTGCAGGTGTTCCCAGTGGTACTTACTGGAAGGGATGGCAAAAGGGGGCACGGAGGCTTGCGGTGGACCCCAGCCCTTCATGTTGTAGGCGGACACCTGGACGTAGTAGGCTGTGCCCTGTGAGGAGGAGGGAAGCCACACTCAGCACACCAGCATCTCTCCCAGCTCAACATGTGAAGGAAGGAAGATCCTCCCCAGCCCAGTACACTAGTACAACCTTGAGGAGTAAGTACTACAGTGGGAACCTGCAGCCCAGGTCACCAGCTCTGATCTCCCCCTGCTGTACAAAGCTCTTGTTGTCACACACTAGAGAATGCTCTCAGCCTGGGTGGGTGGTTTTGGGGGAAGGCAGGGACATTGCGAATGCCCTTTGCTGGGAGAAGCTCTGGCCCCAAAGGCACAGGGCTTCTGCAGGCTGGAAGGTCAGGGTGCTGCCTTCCCACTGGGACATGCAAGGACCCGGCCCCTGGAGACAGGGAACTGGCCCAGTGCTGTTGAGGGCTTGTGGCACAACAACAGTGATTAAAGGCTTCTGATTAAAACCCAGTCAAGCTGCCAGATGTTGCAAGGCCTCCAGGCACTCATGAAGGCAGACAGGAGCCTGTGAAGCAGCTCTGAAAGGATGATTGATGGGCTTGGGCCAGCTTATTGCAGCAGCAATGCTCCGGGTTCCACTTGAGCCCCATCCTGCCACGCAGCAGGGCAGCTCTCCTGTTCTGACAGTGGCTTTGGGGCTCTGGCACTGCCTCCTTGGCTAAGCCCCTTTAACCACACTGAAGGGTCTGCCCACTCTTCGAGCTAGAGGCATCTGCCTGCCTGCCCCAGACCTTTGGCACCACATCTCCCTGGTAGGGGCCACCCCATCCATCCATCCATCCATCCATCCATCCATCCATCCATCCATCCATCCATCCCAGCATCTCCCTATGTTCCCATCCCAAGCTCCATCCCACCCTGGTCCCCATCCCACTCCATCTTTCTCTGCTGGGCTGGGGCCGGGCTAAAACTGCCGCTTGGCTGGAAGGTTGCCCCCTTCACTTGTCAAAGAGTGGATGGGCCACCCCTCACGCTCAGTGGCTCGTGCTCCTGCCCTGGCCCGATCTCCTCGGTGTCTGTGGTCTGCTCCTCTTGCCCCAGCCCTGCCCAGCAGAGCTGCCTTACTGGGACAGCCCCTCCGTGGTGGCTGCAGGGGTTTGGAGATGGTGGCCTCCCCATTAGCCATGGACTGGTTTAGCAGCAGACTGGCCAAGCTCTTACATCAAGGTTTGGGGTACAGACGTGCTGGGCTGGAGACCCAGCCCGTTCCTTGTGGTGGAAGGTGCTTGAAGAGAGATGTGGCGAGCAGGCTTTGGAGTGGGAGGGGACATCTGCCTGCATCAAACCAACTGGGAGATCCTGGTGAGATTTGGGTTCTTCCTTGGGCATGGGTCCCAGCAGCTGGTCCAGACCCATGGCAGGACATCTCCTGGACTCCACGTGTTCTTGCTCATCCACACATGGAGTCATCACAGGGCTGGGTGACAGAGAGGGACTGAGAGGGGTCTTGAAGGACCCCCCCCCCAGGATCCTGCTGTAGGTAACAAGCAGTAGAGAGCTCGGATGTGACCCATGGTCCCTTGGCAGGGACTGGCACTGCCTGTCCCTGGGCATGGTGGTGTTTACTGGTAGGTGTTTCAGACACAGCCAGGCTGAAGGTGGAACTGGGGGGGTGTCTCTTCACCCCTCCTGGGGCACAGTGCTGTCTGTACAACACCCGCACCCACCTCAGTGGGGGTGGGAGGGTCTCACCCTGATGTGGAGGGTGGAGGGTGCTGGGGTTAAGGCTTTGGGCTGCATAGGAAGGGAAACCAGAGATACAACTGCTCCCAGCTCTGTTTGCTCTGGGGGTGCAGCCCATAAAGCAGCTGGAGAACACAGCCCCGCGTTGGCAGTGCCTGCCAGCCGGGACCTTCCCCTCGTGGGGTGGAAATGCCTCTGAGGACCCAGCTCTTCCCCCTGCACCCCGCTGGGAGCTCAGCTTCCCCTGGCAGAGCCTCCGCGCAGTGACCCCGGCG
>WTSP01026619.1:0-54128 GCA_025331215.1 Actenoides lindsayi | reverse complement strand
CCCTTCAGATACTGGAAGGCCACAATAAGGTCTCCCTGGAGCCTTCTCTTTTCCAGACTGAACAACCCCAACTGTCTCAGTCTGTGGCCATAGCAGAGGTGCTCCAGCCCTCTGATCATCCTCGTGGCCCTCCTCTGGACACGTTCCAGCACTAAACTGGCTGGGCCTTCAGTAAAGATCAGGTTACCAGAGCAAAGCAGTTCTTACAAGGAATAGTCCTGGTCCCTCCTGGTCTCCATTCAGAGCTAGGTCATGCTGGGCAGCAAGCCTGTGGTGAGTGAGGGTGAATTTTATTGCTTCTTCAGCCCACTCATAAGCACAGCTATTGGGTCTCTGCTGGGACTCAGCACGTTCATGCACAGACAGTAAGGTTCCCCTAAAATATCTTTGGGGTACGAAAACTGGGTTCTTCTCTACACTTCTCTTTAAGGTGATGTGTATCCTTTTAACTGCTGTTGGAAAAGGAGTGAAACGTTTCAGTTTTAAAGCCTGAAACTATGTGAGGAACTTTGGACTTGCCCAGCCAGATAGTGTGTGAACAGAGCAAGAACCCAGTCCCCATCAGATCTAACGCCTGTCTTTAATTATACACACTTTAATCTGTGGTGATTAAGTAAATTAGTGTTCAGTGGGAAGAGGGAAGGTGCTCAGCACCTTGGTGAGTCATCTCCTTGGTGGCTCCCCTGGCAGTGCCAGCCTGCAGATGGGAGGAGCAGATGCTCATGCGTGCAGCCCTCCGAGGCAGCGCTGAGGTGAGCTGGCAGAGCAGTCTTGAAGAGCTTGTCCTGTTAAAGGTTTGGTCAGAGATCAAGAGAGGACCTCACTTTTCAGACACATCAACCTCATGCTTTCTATGAAGGGCAAAGAAAAGAAGTTTCATGTCCCAGGGCTACGCTCTGCGGTCCCATCACTCAACTCAGGTTCACGAACCTTGCAAATTCCCTGATGGGTCTGCTCCTGCTCCCACTGGAGACCTTTGACATCAGCTCAACTGAGAACAGACCTACATTTGTAAAGAAAAATCAAGGTGGGTGGGTTTTTTTGGGGGGAGGAAGTATTTTTCCTAGAGATTTCCCCCCCTCTTTTTTAAAAATAGACCTCTGACCTAAGCATGGATTCTCTGCAATGCTCTTCTCTGTGACTCTTTTATCCCACTTTGTACCACAGAGCTGCTCTGCAGGGGGTGCCATTAATAAACAAACTCTTCCTTTGCCCCTTCTCCTTCCAGCCTAGCCGGGGGACTGAGATAGCACTTTACCAAGTCATTATTAAAGTGATGGTAAATATAAACCCTTGACAGAGAGCTGTGGGGTAGGAACAGATTGCCCAATTTTCTTAGAGCGGTGGAGACATGCATGTCATTAATAAAACATCTTGTTAGATGGGTTTTAATTATTTTTCTCATCTCAGTTAGGATCGTTACCTCTGCTTACACGAAAAAGCAGATAACTTGATGAGGGTTCTTGTAACAAGCATTGTTGGAGCCGTCATCTGCCAGAGTATCTTGGTAATTAATGGTTTGTTTGAATTCCAGTGCATAATTGTCTTTTCGTTCTCAACCCTGACTCTTGCTTAGATCCTAACAGGGCATTTGTTGAGAAAACAGGAGGGCAGTGGGAATTTAATTTATCTCAAATGCTCATCAGCCAGGTGTGCTTCAGTGGTGTCACGTCCCAGTGGTGCCACTTGGAGAACGGCTGTCAGCCTACAAGAAAACAGCATCTCTTTCCTGGGCATCTGGGTTGGTGTTTTCTAGCAATTTACAGGGCCTGACACCGACACGTGGATTTATGAATGGGACTAAACAATTTAGGAGCTAAAATCAGTGGGATTTTTTTCTCCGTTGGCTCCTCCAAGCTCTGAGCACCATCTTATGTGATGACATGAGGTGTCTATATGGGAAAGATCGGGAGATCTGATGCCAATAAAGCTTGTCTGGACCTTTCTTACCCTTACTTTTTTCCTTACCCTTTCAGTGCTCAGGCCAGCTAGGTCTGGGCTCCAAACCACTGCACTTACTGGGCCCTTTCCCCTCTACAGGATGGCATGAGAAGTCCCTTCTCCCTGTCCTTGCTGCATCCCTGCAGCTTATTTGTGCTCCTGTCTCACCTGATTTTATTGCAAGACGTAAAATACCTGCTCCTTGTCTTCCCCATCACCAAACTCAGTGCTGCTTCTGACGCTCAGTGAAGTCATTAAGTGCAGACATAAGAAAGGGTCCATAAGACATAAGGGCTTCCGAGCCTTGTAAATATGGAAGAAATGTTGAAAACAATCCAGGTGCAGCTCTGAAAAACCTTAGAAAACATAAAAAAAAAGTATCCTGTTTAAAAAATAAATAAAATATCGTGACATCTCAATAGATGCAAATCCTGAGGAGATGGAGGGACCAAGGGGTCTGCTCACACAGCATCAAAGCCAAGGGGTTACGGCATCAGCTGTGTCAGGACTGTCACTTTGCGACCGGTAAAGCGTTTAGTAAAGCTGCAATTTGACAAAGCCTCAAGTGCAAAGCTAATTTCGGTCAGTGACATCCCTTTAAGATGGGCAGAGGAGTGCACGTCCTCACTGAAGAGGTTAACACTGTCAGAGCCCGTCAGCAGGATGAGGGATAAAAACATCGCCCCGTCCGTGCCTGGAGAAGAAATAGCAAGAAATTCCCCCTTGGAGGGTGTCTGTGCCCCAGAAGACAACGACCAGAGCTGGGATCTCAGACAGTAAAGAGAGGTTTTTATACCTCGGTGACTTTATGACCCATAATAGCTTTCATGGTTCTCTGCTCTAATCAGATCTCATGCTTCAGGACAGAAAGCATCCCGGCGTCGGGGAGGAATCTGTCCTCCACGCAGCACAGATGCCCACCGGTGAGCCATGACGAGGTGCTTCGTGTAAAACTCCCCTCTGAAACATCCCCTATCGGTGCCTGCTGGTACCATTTTTCAGCCAAAATGCTGAGTAGTTGCTAATTGCAAGGTGACAAGTGAGTGGTTCATATGGTGGAGTATTTTTGGGAAGCCCCCTGTTACTGTGGCGACAGCCTAGAGGGAGAGAGCCTGCGATGTTGGGTGCCTCTGGGAGCTTCAATCTGTGGGCACGTGCTGAGCTCCCAGCTCCCCTGGCAGCAGCTGGAAGGGCTGCTGCCTTCCAGCTGTGGCTCTGAGCCAGTGGAGCAGCACAAAATGATTATGAGCAACGGTAGGGAAAAGGAAGAGCAATCCCCTGGGCCTGGCCGGCCAATGGCAACCGTGGGTGAACGTCTCACCTGTCAGGATGGAGGTTTGCAGAACATCTGACGTGTCTGAGTTGCTGTAACCAACTTCTCGTGAACATTGCCAGGGAAATTGGAGCTCCAGGCATGTTGGGATAGTGAGAACCCAAAGAAGTTCTCGCTTCCCAAGGTCTTGTCCTTTGAGAGATCATCAAGCAAGAATCCCTTTGCAAATTGCCATGGGTGGGAGTCAGCTTGCAGAATAGGGCCTAAATTTAGCTGCTTTTGTGTAGATGTCTTAATGTCAGCCAGGTGTCTGTTCCTCCATCTACAAGAGGAACTCAGATGCCTGAACCTGGTGCCTGCAACTGCATCATGGGCTAGAAGGTCTGGAGAGTGGTGAAAGACATTTGGTGCGAGGCAAACCTCAGCAACGTGGCTGGAACCACGCTGGTTTCTGCCAAAATTGTGAGGAACAGCAGCATTTTTTTCTCTCTCTCTCTCCATTTCAAGCACCCATAGCTTTTCTCTGGTGTCAACTGTCCTCCTCCTCCTGTTTCTGCAAACGCTGTAATTCAAAAATAGAAAAAGGAGAAGAATGAAACAAAACAGCTGCTTAAAAACCCTGTTAAAAAAGGGGAACCTAAGATATAATTATGCCTCTTGGATGATATTTTCCCCTGATAATAACTGGAAAAAACCTAAACATGTTCATGTGATGTTCAAGCCTCTGTAGCACGTCTCCCTCCCTCTCTGTTTCAGCAACTGCCAGCATTTAATACCTAGATATAGAGCCAGCTCAGACGTGAACCTGCAGCACTGCCATGCTCTGATTTAAGGATCAGTCCCTAAAACCCCCAGAACACATGTGACTTTGGAAGGAAAGCTACATTTAGAACCCTCTTGCCACCAAAATTTGGGTCTCTGGCTCATTTCTGGGTACCTTTGAAGGCACAGAGGGGAATGAAAGGGATGGGTGCTGTTGGGCCCATCCCTGCTCCCACCACAACCCCGTTGGCCCATTGAAAGCAGGCAAAGTGCCAGGAGCTCACCGAGCAAGGAAGGCAGGAGCAGTTCCCCCTGGGCTGGTGGATGGATGGAAGTGGTGGCAACGATGCACCAACCCGGGGCTTGAGCTCAGGGGACAGAGCATCGTGGTTTAAGGGAGGGCTGAGCAAATCTAAGGTCTAGAGGCTTTTGCAGCTCAGCGGCACGTGAGCCAACAACTAATCCCCCCCCCCAGCTACTTTCACTCCTGCTCGTGTTCCCTGCCCCATCAGGCCCCTCTGCTAATTGTGCTGTCAAAGCTCTGCAGGAAATTCCTGGAGGCTTCTCCTGACACACTCCTGGGGTTAGAGGATCCTGGGCTTAATTTATTCACTGGTTTCAGGCTCAGGTCCGAATAAGGACCTGCGCTTTCCCTTTCACCTCTCCCCTGAGGTTTGCAGTAGCTGAAATCCAAACCCTGCAGCAAATCACCATGTTTTGCACTAATTTAACATGAAGCTTCAGGTACTTAAACATTTCTGCAGTCTTTGAGCACAAAAGTGGCCTTTTTTTTTTTTTTTTTCCCCCCCTCTGCCTCCATCCTCTCTGTTATTTGAACACCGTTCCAAAAAATTTGAGGAATGAGCCGTGCTGCTTATTTCTTCCTGGCACATTTCATGTTTTTAAGAGCAGCATTTTCCACCATGTTGCAGGAAGTCTCACTGCCGGGCATGGTCCTTAGCAGGCTCTTAAAAACCTGAGCTGGTTTTAATGCTGGTGAGAAAACCTGAAAGCAGATTTGCGTCCCGAAGCCCAGAGTGTTGGATGTTTGCACATCTCAGCACCGGGGACCTGATCACGGCTCTGATGCTTCCCCGTGGAGCCAGACCTCGGCAAAGAGGTCTCGAGTCCATCACATGGGGTAGATTGACCCCATAGTAAGCGTGGAGCGTGTGTATAAAGCTTCATTCTCTCAAAAGCTGAAGGCTCACACCTATCACGGGACTTCTTAGAGAACATTTTATTTTAGATTACTCTCAAGATGAAGAAAGAGCAGGCTTTTCACCAAATAAGGTGTAGCTCAGTGAAAAGTTAGTGCTGAAAAAGATGAGACGCCAGTAAAAAAAATAGGAAAATGAATGTTTTAATCCTTTTAGAATTACTTTTTTTGACCCGGTGTTTTGAAAAGGAGCTTAAAAATCGACCGAAGGTTCTTCTTCCCAGCTGCAAAGGTGTCGTCCTAAATTCAGCCTCCCATGAAAATTCAAGCTGCCTTGTCCTGATGGGGGTTTTAAATTGAATTAGTTAACTGAATTAGGAATGCTCTTTGCTTTTCTGTGTTTGGTAGTGACTGATAAGCCGGCAGCCGCAGAGAAGCATGGGTTTGATTCAAGCTGCCGCCTGGACCTGCACGTGGAATCAGTTAACTGTGTGCAGGAGAGCTTTCCTGAGCCAGACCCATATTTCCTGCATAAATGATACTTGTGACAAATACCTGGTGTCGTTGATATTCCATTAGTTTCCTTCACTGAAAGATCGGACAGCTTTAAAAAGCCAATAAATTCCCCCAGATTGTCTCTGAAAGGGAGAAAAAGGATTCCTTGGCAGGACACACACCATTAAGCCCAAGGAGTGAGCAATGTTTTATGGCTAGCAGAGCTGAGGTCACTACTTTTGGACGGGTGCAATTAAGATTCAGTGAAGCTACCAAAACCCACTGCTTCTTCAGGTGAAGACACCTCGTTCAAACAGCAGCAGCAGCCTCAGCTCCGAGGAGTGACGTTCTGCACCCCTGCGATTCCAGGCTATGCTGGTCCTGGGAGCATAACCCAGAGTTTAGAGACACAAACTACCACGGATCCCATGTAAAACTAATAAAAAGAAAGCCATATGAAGATCCAGGGTAATGTCTTTGAAGCCAGAGCATCTGCTTGTCTTGTAGACCAGAGCCCATACTCATTAACCTGGTTAGAAAAGAGGTTTTGGAGCGTGGTTAAAGTTCTGCAGCTGCCAACACGCCCACCTTGTGATCACCACGTCTCTGCCACTCGAGAGAACGTCTCAAGCCACATGGCTTTCTTTTTTTTTTGCATGCAGACGATCAGTATTTCTGGTATGAAATTGCAGCAGCTTCCTCCTTGCCTGGTGCGCTCAGGAAATCTGGATACTGTCAGGTTTTGGGTGCTGTTTCCTGACATTTGGGTGTCCTTACGTCCACCTAGCTGTTGAAACGATACCCCCAGAGCTTGCTCTAGCTGTAGTCCTTTGGCAGGTCCTTTGTTACCACTGCTTTTCTTATGGCTCTAAAATTATGTTATCCATGCCCAGAGATATCTTGCAGCCATTTGCACCCAGATTTTGAATTTCAAGAAGCTGCTTTTTTGGGGGGGCATTTTGTTGGGGTTTTTTTTGGACGTGTGTGGTGGTTCTTTTTATTTTTTTTTTATTTTTTTTTTTTAAATACCATTTGGTACAAGTAAACCAGATCTTTTTAGCTAAATACAGGAATAAATGAATATGCAGACATTTTTTTCCTGAAGGTCTCGAGCACAAGTGCTGGCTTTGATGAATGACTCATTCCCTTTGTCACAGCAGCATTGTTGTAGCTCTGGTGTTCTCAGGCTTTGAGCGAGGCAAGGTTGGGAGGAGGAGCTGTTGTCTTTTATTAGACGAGATGATACAGTTGGAAAAAAATCAGGCAAGATTTTAGGCACGTGATTCTTTTCTTCAGGTTTGGAGCTGCTTTTGCTGCCTTTGAGCTGATTGAGAGTTAAGAGCAGCCACTCCAATATTTGACCAAGTTTAGCCAAAGTCACTGCAGTTGTCCTCAGCTTGTCCTTCTCACCTGGAGCTCTCTGCCAGCATCACCCTAAGTTCAACCTCATGCTAAACTCCTTATCATTGAATCCCTTAAATGATAGCAGGCCCTTTCAATATACTTGCCCACGTGTCCCTTTAGCTTCCAGTTGCTCTTTTATACCTGAAAAATAAAAATGATTTGAGATAATTAATGGCATTTTTGCCTTCATCCTCCTGACATTCGGATGAAATCAGCAACAGACAGGAGCTGGGGAAGAGACAGCATGATGAGGGGAGCACACTCAGGGGCAGATTGTGCTGGGGCCAGCGGGAACCAAACTGGTTTGCACAACCCTGGCTATGAGGAGGAAAAGTTCCAGCACCCATTGTGATACCCCCACTAACAGGAGGCTGTGGGTGATGCTGCCTCCAGGCGAAGTGTTGCCTGTGATGGATTGGATTAGATTAGATTAGATTAGATTAGATTAGATTAGATTAGATATAAGGAATAAATTCTTTCCTGAGGGTGGTGAGACTCTGGCCCAGGTTGCCCAGAGAAGCTGTGGATGCCCCATCCCTGGAAGTGTTCAAGGCCAGGTTGGATGGGGCTTGGAGCAACCTGCTCTAGTGGGAGGTGTCCCTGCCCACGGCAGGGAGTTAGAATGATCTTTAATGTCCCTTCCAACACAACCCATTCTATGATTCCATGATTTGAGGAGAGATAATCATGCAGACCCCCCAGGTCCCTAAGGGTTTGCACAGGCACCTGTGTGTATTGGTCGAGATTTCTGCTGTCGGCCAAGGCCAATCCTGCATGCTCCCCAGCCTGTGCACTTCAGCCCGGCTGGCTGCGGGAAATCTTTCCTCCTCCTCTCCCAGGGCATCGGACTCAGAGAATGTTTGAAAATCCCAGGTTTCTGCCGCCTCCTGCCTCTCCCCCTCTGGGTAACAGGCGGCTGAAGGAGAAGCAAACAAAGGCGTCCTTATGCTCGGGAGAGCTGACGGGTCACGGAGCAGCGACTCCTCCTCTCCTCCCGCTGCCCTCCTGGGGATCCGGCCTCCCCATTGTCTGCAGCAGCTCCCGGCACGTTAAAGGCTTCCTCGGCGTGGTGGCTTCCACATCCAAGCAGGGGCTGGGGCTGATAGAGAGGCTCTTGGTATTCATTATCCAAGTTGTGGCACACGCTTGAGTCCTTTCCTGTGCCTGCCATCCGTGGCGTTGGCTGCTCTGCGTCGGTGAGCGAGGAGGTTATAAAGCTGGGGGCAAAGGCACAGCGGGTATCTCGTCACCCTGTTCATCTGCACTGCTGTGCTCTTTCCTGTCTTAACGTTACCTTGTGAGTTTGTTGGAGCTGGAGTTTCCCTTTCTTATGTTTGTGTAGCGGCGAGCACCGCAGGACCCTGCTCTGTGCCCAAGGTGCATCATTGGAGCTGAAACAGTGCCACTGTACAGCTGGGAATCTGAGGGAGAGAGGCTGGCAGTGATTTGTTTCCAAAATCCGTTGGAAAAGTTGGGACCAGACCTGGATAGCTCAAGTCAGGATCTACCACCCTGACTGCAGCACCCGGCCTTGTGCGATCACTCGTCGAGGGGTAGGAAGGGAAGTCGGGTGGGGTGGGGTGGGGTGGGCTGCTGTGGCAGAGCTGGCTTGTCTGCTAAACTTCACCCTGCAAACAGCCAAGGTGTTCTCTGGTCACCACGGAGCACAATTGCAGGAGTGGTGCCATCAAACAGCGAGGGAATAAACGCTGCACCTCGGCACGAGGAGGTTTGACTGAAATCATGAGGAGAACTGAGAACCCGCACAGGTCAGAGCAAAAGTGGGAATCCTTTTATCTGCTTCTCAGGGCTCCTGCCTGCAGTCAGGGATCAACCCCTTGCTGTGTTGTATGATTTTTTTTTTAAATGCTGGCTCGGTTGCATGCAGAACTGCACCGGGGCTCCTGCCACAGCACTGAGGTGTCATAAGGACACGGGGAAAAAAATCACAACGTCTTTGGGTGAGAGTCGACTGCGCATGTTCAGCTTGGCACCTGGGTGAGAGGAGGGGAAGCATTTCCAAGAAACCTGTCGAGGAGGTTTCTGAAAATGTTCTCAAGCCTGTGACCTTGACAGTTGAGCTTCCGAACCCTGTGATGGTCAACAAAGCTTCATCCCCATGGGGTGTCCTCACTTTCTTTATATAAACTCAAGCCCCAGGCAAGGGCAGTTGGCCAAGCAAATATCCACAAATTCCTTCCTTCCTTCCCTCCTTCCACCCTCCTCTTTGCTCAATGCACAGGCCCGACATGGGGCCTTGGAGAGAAAGGTCAGGACCATTTGGTGTCCTCTTACTTTGGCTAGTGAAAGGGTGTCTCTGGCTGTGCAGCACTCTAAAAATAGCCCTTGCTTGCAGAGCTGTTTAGCTCTCCATCATGTACAGGAATAAAAAGATAGGGAAGGTCTCAAGCGAGGGAGATGCCCAAAAGAGGTACCACACGGCGCTGCTTCTCTAGCAAAACCACACATATGTTTCCTCCTCCCTGTGAGCATCCCTCGTGCTGAGAGAGCCTGAGAGGGAAAGACAGACCTCAGAAAGCCTCTTTTGGCCACCTGCACGGGTCTCAGGTGGAAATGCAGACCTCCTGGGGGGGATGGTGGCCAGGCAAGGGGACCTTTGTTGTAAACCCCCAGCGAGCGGGCTGGCAGCAGGGTCCAGGGGATGCTGGCACGCTGCCTGCGAGCAGGCCATGTGCCAGCCTGCCAGACGGCTGCAGTGTGGATATGCAGCAGGCAGAGCACCAGCCTGCAAAGAGGGGCTTCAGGTGACCAAGGTTTGAGGAAGACCATGCCTCCTGTGAGAGGACCATGGGCCGCTCAGAGTCTCAACAGCTCCTACGCTGTGGAGCTGCTGGGTTGGGAGCACTGCTTCGGTCAGGAGGTGAAAATGTGGGAGATAACCCTTTGGGAGCAGGTCTACCTGCTAGAGGCAGCCCCTAGGAGAAGGCGCTGAGGGAAATTTTAGGGCTTCATTTAGGTCCTTCAGGACGCTGAGGGGTCCAGCAGCGCAGAGCGGGTTACAGAGGCAACCTTAGTGTTGGCATTTTATGGTTTGGTGGGGATTTCCATCATCAGAGCTGGCCAGTATGAACCAGTTCACTTAAGATTTCATCTTTTTTTTTTTTTCTTTGGCTTACTGAGCAAATACATCCTGTGACACTTCTCCTGTGTTTCTGAGTACTGAATCCAGCTTGATGTTCTATGAAAGGCATTTCTCACTTGATTTTCCCAGGCAATCCTGTATCAACCAATTAATTCCTTATCTAAGCATGGCCACGAAATGTGACAAAGGCAGTAAGAGACAGCAGAAAAATGTAGCAGGAAAACCCAGAGTTACCCTGGATTTCCAAATCAGGGGAGTGTTTCTATCGTGCTTATGCAGAGCTTGGAAAATTTCATCCTCAATGCTTCCTGCTGGACCCCTGGGTACAAGGAGGGGGATTTCAACCCAAAAAGGAACAGGCAGAAGAGATCTGTGAGGAAGGTCAGAGGAATGGAGAGTCATCCCTAGGAGTAGGGACTAAATCCTCCTGGTGTCTTAGATGGATTTCAGTCATTATATGAGAAGTATTATATTTTATGGCTGCCTAAACCAGCTGACTGTGGGATTTGAGAAATCCCTGGCCATATATTCTGTGCTGTGATTGGGAATTAACCTGGCCAATTGCCTATAGCTCTGTGATCGCATCTCTCCAAAAAGACAGCAGGACCTTATAGTATTTCTCAACTGAGGTCTAAGGGGGACAAATACTGGGAACAGTCATCAATCTCTGACAAGGCAGAGCAAGTGATGGTGGCGATAAATAAAGTGGAGGTCGATGTGATTTCCTGTAATGGGCCACTTGTGAGAAGGAGGGAGTATGTGTGTGTGAACCACTTGACATTGTCCAGGCAGCTATGGTATTAACACCACCACCCCCCAACTCTTTTAACAGGTAAAGGTGTAAAAAAATGCCCAGGGTCCTTCTACATCCAACAGGGATCTTACATCCCCAATGCAAGTCAAGCAGAGCGCAGGAGCTGTGGAAGTGGATGTCAGGAACAAGGGGCAAAGCTTGTGTGTCTGTGTGTCCCACATGGTGATGGCTTTCTGGACGTGCGTACACCAAAGCCTGGGGAAAACTTCTGTACGGGAGAAAAGAGCTCTCTGCTCCAAGAAAAAAGTTGAGGGCAACTGCTGTGCTGTAGATCAAAGCTATCTGAGATCACGACAGCAGAGGCAGCTCCGGTGCTTCCACTGGAGGACGATTCATCCAGCCTGGCTGAGCTTAAAAATAAAAATCTTGGTGGTAACCTGGGAAGGCTGCAGTTTCCCCGGGAAAGAAAAAAAATAGATTCCCTTAAAAACCTTCTTTTCTGTTTCCTACATGAATCAGACTGTGCTGGGAGTTGTGATTTCAGCGCTGGCCTCAGCCCTGCGCTTGTTCCACTTGTGGTTGCCTTTCACTCTCCCCTCTCTGTAAGACGGGGATAATCGTACTCAGGAAACACTGCAAAGTTCTGCAACGAGCATTTGACAAACACTGAACGCTCTTATTAAATGTCAGTGTTTGATTTACTTGGATGACATCCTAACCAACATCCATCTCCCAAACCAACCTGATGTGAGCAAACCGTTCCGCAGGCTGTGAAACGATAGCTGTGGTGGGCAGGAAATAACCAACGTAACATTGCCAATTCACTGCTCGGCCATCGCTTAGGAAACAGCTTTGGTGTCCAGCAAAGGAGGGATCTTGGGGGCTGCTCTTTGCTCGTTAGCCTCTACGTGCTGCTGAAAACCCGTTTGCATCGTGCTCTGCAGAGAGGGGAAAGCCGGCCAAGGGAAACGAGGCAAAATCTGCGGCTGGAGGTTCGTTCTGCAGGGAGCTGCAGGGACGTTCGCACACGTATAGAAACCCAGTAACAATAAACAGAGTCGGCTGGAACATTCCTGCATCCCGCGCAGAGGTTAGTGCTTCCAAGTCAAGGAAATTCAGCAGATGAGCGAAGAGGGTCTGCGAGGGTACGCGGGAACGTCGGTGTAGGGCTGTACCCTGAGCTGGGGATCCCAGGGGGATTGCCCCTGACTCGGGAGAGCCAGCCCCGGAAGCAGAGCTGACAAAGGCCGTTACTGCTGGCAACTGGAAGGAAATTAAAGAGATGCTTTGCTATCCATCATCAGGTGTGTCAGTTTTCAACACTTAATGGCTGGAAGTTAAAGCTTTTCTCAGCTACATTTCCAGTCAGGGGCTTTCAGTGTTGGGCACAAGGAAGGGAACTACACTAGATGCATTGCAGGTGAGAGTTCCTCCCTCCTGTTGCACGTTTCTGAGGCAATGCATCAGCAACGAGACTTCGTGTAGAGCATCTTCCTTGCCAAAACAGAGTGGTTAATTCAGTTCTTTACCTGGTTACTTGTTCAAAGTCACTCTGGTATAATGGGACCAAGACTAAGCCGCATTCTTTGGTATGTGACAGCTACATGTCACACACCACATCACATCACCCCCCTCCTTGGAGAGATGGGGCATCTGAGGGGCAAAGCATCGTGCCGAGATCTCGCCAGGAGTCCGGGGGTTGTGCTCAGCCTCTCCAGGTGTGGTCCCAGGGCTGTCCAGACTTTTCTTTAGCAGCCCGGGGTGAGCAACAGATACACGGGAAACAACTCCACTCAGTTCAAGTGGTGTTGGATGAACCCCACTGCACCCTTTGCCTGAACCCATGTTCAGTCCTGGAGTGAAGAAATGAATAGAACCACGCAGTGTGTGAGAGTAACAGCATCCAAAGCACGGGAGGGCTGAAGGAAAGAGCCCTTTCACTTTCACAGCCACCTAAAGGTGTGTTAGATAGAGATGCAGACTCTGTTTGTCGGACAACAGACGCTTTTCAAGGCTGCTTCTGACAGCGTTGTGTGGATTTTCCTTTTATAACAATCTCTGTCATGGAAATCCCTGCTACTCCAGCAAAGGAGACTGTCTAATTCTGCTCATTTTCCCCCAGGAAGATCCAGCTGATTGTGCAATAGCAATGCGTACCAGCACGTTAATGGTGCCTGGCACCTTCCTGGGCTGCACGGGAGGCAGGGGATATTGCTGTCATTATGGAATTAGTCACGCTGGAAACACCGCGGGGTTTGTTTAATCCAAGGAGAAAAGGATAAAAATTGGTGGGGAGGTGATAACTGTGACAACTGCAGCTTTCTGAGCCGGATGGTGAGGGAGCTGTGCCAGGACCTCAGCACCTTCGCTGGGCAGTGGGTGTCCCAGGGTGTCCCCACGCTCTGGGTGCCTGTGGATATCAGTGGATTTTGACAAGCTGCTGGCTGGAGTTTGGGGATTTTTCACTGTGCAGGACCCTGAGAGCTGTTTGGCTGGATTTTAACTGGTATAAATGGTCAGGTCCCTACAGACCTCCATGAAAGGAGATATCTGGAGGGAAAAACCCTCCCTCACCTTTGCTGCAGGTGCTTACCCAGAGGACCCGTTTCTGGATAACCGATGGTCAGGAGTTGGGGATGCTCCCCTCCTGCTGCTGAGGAGAGGATGGGTCCAGACTAATGCTTCCTGCTCCACTGCTCTCCAGCTTTCTTTGCAACAATGCACCCAAGTCTGCCACTCTGCATGTCCCCTCTGCCTCCTCCAGGCCTCTAGTGCCACTGTGGGGTTAGGTACCACACACACTTTCTCCAGCATTCTCTCCTCTGAAACTAAGACCCAGCCTGAGGGACCACCAGCCAAGTGATCTGGTTCTGAGCTCTAGTATCTAAGCTTCTCCCGGCTGAAAGAAGAGGTGTGCTGTCTGCAGGTGCCCTGCAAGGTGTATCCAACTCCTTTTGGCCATCCCGGAGACATCTCTGCAGGTGACCTTGCAGCAGCTGAGACCCACATTCTCTCCACTGGCTCTTCAGCCCATCAGAGCTTCATGTGTCTCTGTTTCATGGCTGCAGCTGTATGCAAGCCCTCCCCAACTCCCCTTGCCACCAGCTGTGTGCTCAGTGCCAAGGATCCACTGGGATCGTGCCAGCTGGAGACCATCTGCCTCCAGTCTCCTCCCAAGCCAAGACGTAGTGGTTTTGCAGCAAACTCAGTGGCTGCTTGTCCCCCACCCTGTGTCTGTTTCAGCGCTGCTTAGATTTCATGTGCCATCCAGGGGGCTTCAGATGCTGCCAGCAGAGCTGGCCCTCAGGGGACTAGGACAATATTCATCTAGATTAAATTAAGGCACAGACAGATCCCCAAAGGTGCTATGAGCTGCTCATCCCATGGGAAATACCACAGTGTGGTAGTGCCCTAGGGAGCATGGCTGAAGACTTGGCCCAAGGAGAAGAGATAACTGTTTATCTGCAACTGGCCAATCACACCATAACCCATCTTGTGAGTTTTCCTGCTGTTTGCAAGGTCCTGACAAGGATGTGACAGCCCCAGAGGCCAATTGCATCCTGGGCTGCATCAAAAGAAGCATGGCCAGCAGATCAAGAGAGGTGATTCTGCCACTCTACTCTGTTCTGGTGAGACCTCACCTGGAGTACTGTGTCCAGCTCTGGAGCCCTCAACACAGAAAGGACATGGACCTGATGGAGCAGGTCCAGAGAAGGGCCATGAATATGATCAGAGGGCTGGAGCACCTCTGCTGTGAGGACAGGCTGAGGGAGTTGGGGTTGTTCAGCCTGGAGAAGAGAAGGCTCTGAGGAGACCTCATTGTGGCCTTCCAGTATCTGAAGGGGGGGCAACAAGAAAGCTGGGGAGGGGCTGTTTGCAAGGACAGGAAGTGATAGGATGAAGGCCAATGGTTTTAAACTAGAGAAGGATAGATTTAGATTGCACGTTAGGAAGAAGCTCATTGCTATGAGGGTGGTGGAACGCTGGAACAGGTTTGCCCAGGGAGGTGGTGGAGGCCCCATCCCTGGAGACATTCAACCCTCTGCTCACTGCAGGGTTGAACTAGATGAGCTTTAGAAGTCCCTTCCAATCCAAAGCATTCTATGTTTCCTACCTTGCTGACCCAGTTCCTTCTGCTGCCACAAAAAACTGACTGCAGCAAATCTGGCTGTGTGGTGGACCAAGTTCCCCCCTCTCATCTCTGTGGGACATGCAGGAGGGCTCCCATCAGGGGTCTTCATCTCTCACTTGTGGCAAGAGGAAAGTAAGACATGGTGGAGATGTGTGGTCCCTGCAGGGTAGTGCTAATTATCATAAGAAATGGTACCAGAGGCTGCCAGGCATGGAACTGGAGTAGTAATTAGCTACATGGGATTCGCTGTCTGGATCTGGACAACAAGCAGGAAACCTCAGGGCCAGCCTCTGTAGAAGAGCTGCTGTAGGAAAGCAGAAACCCCTCGAGGGATGCTCAGCACTGCTCTCCAAGTCTGCGGGCCCAAGGCTGGATGAGGATGTAAGCAACAGCTATGTCCCGGGTCCTGCTCCCTGCCCCAGGCTGCCAACAGCACAGACATCTCCTCCTCAATGCAGCTTCTTTAATATTTATGCACCCAAATGCTGGAGAATATCCCAGTGCTTCATGTGCTCCAAGGTCCAGTGCTCTGCTGAGATATTTTGCTGGTTAGGTCTCCTTCTGTCCCCTTGCACCGGGCCCTGCATGGGTGCTGTCACTGGGTTGGTCTCATCTGCATGGGGATGGGAACAAACTCCCCAGCTGGTGTCTGGGTGTTTCCTTGTCATCTCCACTTGCTTCTCCCAGGCACAGAGGATGGGATGCCCTGAGTGTGCACCGGCACTGGATTTCAGCATGTCATCTCCCTTTGAAGGCCATGGAGATCTAGTGAATGCTAAGAGGTGTCCAGATTATGTCAGATGAACCACACCTCCAGAAGCATCTGGTTTTGTCCCTTGAGCGCTCAGTGGCTCAATAGTAGGTGTCCACAGTCAGATCCAGTCAGCTTGTTACACCCCATGGGACCCCGTGGCCTTTAGGAACTGTGACCCCAAGGTAGTAAATATCTTCTGCTGCTTCTGGTCTCCATGGGCACCTCATCGTGAGGGGTTGAAATTCAATGTGCCTGGTTTTATCTAGCCTTTACTGGGACAACAAACCCACCCTTTCTCATCTCTAAAGGCTTTGGAAGCCTGGGACAAAGAGATTTATCCTCAGGAGGCTAAACCAGAGGCTGTAGGACAACCCACCTCTCTCGGATAAGCCAAGTGGGGACAAAAATAGCCTCGCTCCCACCAGAAGCCTGAACCTGCAACAGGAACTGGGGCTTCTGATTCATGCCATGGCCAGCTGCCTGCAAGGTTTGCACAGGACCATGTGTAGCAGCGAGCAGAGCTGTTGGGTTTCTGGCCCCAGCCATCCTGAGTCCCTGCAGGAAGGATGGACCCTTTCTGAAACGCACCAAGACTCGGAAAGGAGCATCACGTCACGCCTGGCAGGAGGAACCTGCTCCAAACATGATGTGGCTTCTGTTCAAGGCTCCCCGTGCTAGTTTTCTGTGTGCGGATGGTGTAAAATGTGCTTTTTGAATTTTGCTTTTTTAAAAAAAACCCTCGACACATACAGCAAAACGCAAAGCGAAGGGCACTGGAGGCACGTTGGGAAATAGGTGATGGGGAAAGGGAGAACAAGGCAGCAGCTGAAGATCTATCACCTGCTGTTAATGCTAGAGGAGCTGTTTGGTCCCGTTACGGCTGCATGTGCTCTCCTGCTCCCAGCCTGGCTGTCCTTGCCTTCGCTCCATAAAAAAAAAGAAGTCAAGATGACTCATAGGAGTGATGAGGTAAAGGCTCTGGGGACCCATCGAGCAACACCAGTGGGTACAAGGTCAGGGTCTGGGGCTGTGATCGGCAGCCAGCAGCTCGGGGAGGAGCAGGGACAAGTGTGACAGCCTGCGTGGCAGCTTTGGTACCGAAATAATCCTCCTGCCCAGGACTTCTCGCCTGGAAGGAGCCTTTTGTGCACTGATTTTAAGCACCTTCTCCCCCACCTTGATGGAAGAGGCCCAGACCTGTACAGCCAGATATGAAGAAAGCCCCAAATGAGAAAAAAAAAATCTATCTCCCCTCACTTAATATTTGATGAAAGGCGGTTCTGTCTCAGCCCAGAGTGATTCTGTTCAGCCACAGTGCACAGGGGAAATTTCTTACCTGCTGAGCCTCCTGGCTTATGTTGTTACCCCGTGAGCAATTGCTTTCGCCAGTGCTGGGGTCAAGGAGAAGTTTGGGGTGAGGAAAGGGGCTCTGGGTACAAGGGACACTGCGGGGATGGTTTTGAGTGGCAGCTGCGATCGATCGGCTGCTTGGAGATTTGCCCCAAGGGTGGGACATAAATGCTCATCTCCTTTGCAAAGAGGGTGGGAAATTCTTTCATTGTCCATCTTACATCTCCAAAAAACAAAGTCAAAAATTCCTTAGGCGGGAAAGGTTCATCTTTCCCCATTCCCAGTGCTTGCAGCAACTAAAAGCTGTTCCCTGCTGCTTCTCTTGCCTCTCTCACCTCTGCTGATGGTCACCACTCAGCCCCCAAGTCTTCTGAAAGAGAGAATTTTTGAAGAGGATGAGGGGAGAAAAGTTGCCTTGTCTGTTTGTTCCTTCCATCGGTGTTCGGAGAAGGAGGATTTGTGGAAGTCAATTCAACTCCCTGTCTCGCCCCAGCTGATAAATTTCTCTCTGTCCTCACTTCAGCACCATCAAGGAAGAGTTCAGACAAGTGCTCGGGCCTGATGCTGAGCCCTGGGATGCAGAAGGATGCGCACGGGGGACAGGAAAGCGGTGCTCAGAGCACACAGCGCCACGATAACAGCCACCTCTCCTGCACCTCTTCCCACGAGGAGACATCTGCACACTTAAATCCACCTCCACCTTACAGAGAGGAGGTGGTGGGGGGTGAGTTGTCCAGGCAGAGCCAACGGGAGAGGCGCGGATGGGAAGCAGGTCCCCCCGTGGGATGCGGGCACCGAGACGCGCAGCCCCGCGTCGCTCGCACGCTCGCCGGCTCCTCACAGCTGCTCCCCTCATCTGCGCGCATTCAGAGCGGCTCCATTCAGCAGCAGCCGCTTCCTGGAGCTTGAAAGGGCTGCTGATTATTTTTAATGAGCCTTCGCCTCGCTGGAGGTTTGTTTCGTGCTGGCTGGGTGGGCAGCACCCTCCCTCCGGGCAGGTTCGCTCGCCCCGCTCTCCCCGGTGATGCTCAGCACCTATGGGGAGCTGGCTGGGGGCACCCACCAGGTTTGGGGAGCAAACAGGCAGGTGATGGGTCGATCACTGCCGTGACCCACTTGAGGATGGAGAAACCCTGTGGGAATGCAGGGCCCCTAAGTGTAGGAAGGCAGCATACTTGAAGAAGGTTTGACCCTCCAGCATTACTCTTGGGGAAGGTTTGACCTCCAGAAGGTTTGCACAGCCTCCAGGGTACTGTATGATACCCACCCAGCACTGACCTCCTCCCTCCCACCTTGCAGCAAGGTTAGGATATTTGGGAGGCTTCTCCCTTGCCCCATAGCTTTCCTGCACACCTATCCCAAGGGCCCGAGGCATGATTCATCTCATCCCAAAGCAAGGCAAATGATTCACATCCTATAAGTGCTTATAACTCTCCATCAGCTCCAGCAGAAGAGACTGGTTTGGGGTGCTGGATCAGGCCCTTTATATTCTGGAAAACTGAGCAGCATCCTGGCCTTGCAGGAATTAAAACTGATGTGGCAGAAGGTGCTCTTACACCAGTAGCAGTGCGAGGTGCAGCGCTTGGGGCTGGCTCTGGAAAGCCAGCAGCTCTGCTGAGCACGGGGCTGCTCCATTCAGTGCCTGCCTCATTCATTAGTCCAACCAATCTGACGGGACGTACCCTGCTGGAACCTGCTACCCAGCTTTATTTTGACATGTTACTCTTGCTGCATTTTATTATTTTTTTTTTATTATTTTTTATTTTTTCCCCTGAGAAATAATTTAAACAGATGGCTGAGCTTGGTATTAATACACTTATTTCAAAATTTGCATAGAGCATCTGTTAAGGGGGAAAAAAAAAAAAGAAAAAGAAAAAAGTTTTGCAGGTTTAAAAAAATAATTTCTTTCTTTTTACATCTTTGACTTGAATTCCAAGAATCTCAGAAGATGACAACCTCTTCCAAGAATGTATAAAAGCTTCATTTATATACCAGGAAGATGCCACTCCACTGAAATGTCACTCACTGGCAGAGGATTTGGAAGGGGAGAGGGAAATAAATGTGTATATTACAGAAGTGATCAAGTCTAGACTAAAGAAAGGCAAACCTTTTAGGTCCCAATCTAATCTTTCTGCTCTTATTTGGGTCGGTCAAATAATTTAGAGCCAAACTGTCTCCTTGTCCGTCTTAAATGGTTCCTCCTCAGTTAAGCTGTTCTGCCTGCATGGCTGATTTGGCACGTGGTGGGCATCTGGCTGTGTCCTGAGCTCACAGGGAGCTGAGCCCCCCTTCACCTCTCCCCCTGCTCCCTTCTGCCTTCCTTGGAAAGGGAAGTACTGGTCACCAATGGATCCTTCCCACCCTTGCCTCGGCTGTTCAGAGGCCCAAGATCTCAAGGTGCATGTGATGTGTCCTCAAACGGTGACCTAGACGAAGCTGTTGAGAAATTGCATCCTTTCCTCTTAGAGAAGATCTGACAGTTGTGTCTGAATCTCATATGCCCCTTTCTTCTCCAGTAAAATTGTCTCCTACAATAATTTTGTATTGTTAATTTTCGGGCTAGACCTCAGAGGGGCCACAATAACAATGAAGCCACCTATGTGGTTCAAAAGGGGCCACTCCTTTATGTCCAAGCTCACCGGGTCACCTCCTTGTTAAAGCCCCCAGGGCCAATGATTTTCTTCCACCCAAAGGACAAGTCTGATGCTAAGTTACTTTATGTGACTGTATCTAGCAAAGTCAAATAGCAAACCTCTTCCTGATGTTTTCTTCCAGCCTCCACAGCATGGGCTTGGGTCTGATGAACTTTAATAACGATGTCTGCCCGTTACTGAAAGCTGTTGGTCGGGTTAAGCTCTGAATCCATATGTGCACTTGTGTCATTGCCTCCACAACAGGGTTTCTCTCTAGTTTAATACTTTCTGGTGTCAAGAAGGTGGCTACTCGTGCCTTCGGCTTTTATTCTGTCTTCCTTGCGATTCCCACTTGAGAAGCATGGAGGTTGCAATCGGACAAATGAGCTCCACTGTTTGACTCGTGATGGAGACTGATCCCAGCAGACCTCAGCTGTAAGGGAGTCCCCCACCCTACAGCAGTGTTGATTCAGAGTATTGTCTTTGATCTGGAGTCGTTCTGGATTCAGGGCTGGACGTTGCAAGGGCAAGAATAGTTTTTTCAGCGGTATCTCAGCCTGGTTTTCCCCTGGTTCTATACATCACTATCCAGAGGCACTGTGGTCTAGGGTATTGCAGGCGAGAGGCAGTATTATAAATTATAGCACATACATGCTTTAATTATTTTGTCAAAATGATTTATAAGCTCTAACTTACTGGAAAGTACCAGGCTGTACCCATGAACTAATCTTTTCTGGTCCTTACCTGTGGTAACTTTGAGGTCTTGCTCATCACCTCTTCCTCCCACATTTCTGCTCAGGGGATGGTACTTTCCTGAGTCAAGCTTGACAGCGACCGTGGCAACGGACCTGAGACTACATCCCCACACCAGGGTCACTCGGTTTATCCCATAACAGACTTTTCTGGCAGGGTGTCAGCTCAGCCTGAGTAATAAAAATTTCCAGCCGTAGCCGAGGCAATGCCAGAAATACCTGATGGTAAAGGACCACATCCCAGCACACAATGTAACGTGGTTGAGATTTAGGTCCCTTGCAGTGAGGGAAGAGGAAAGGGTGCTGCTTTTTGAACCTTTTCCCAGTGTTTTCACTTTGTAATGACCTACTTAACCCATTGCTGAAGGGTGTAATTTATGGCTCCGAAATGTAACCAGGGGGTTTGCAGCCTCCACGCTTTGGCTGCTTTATCACTCGGTTCATTCCTCACAGTTTTGCATGACAGCACAAGGGCTGAGTGCGATGAATGGTATGCAGATAAAACCAGGGGAGAAAGGCTTTCCCTCAAAGGCTGAAGGGGAGGGGGGAATAAAGGGGGAACGTGCTTGGGGGAAGCTCAGGAGAAGCTATAAAATACTCCTCTGGAGCAGGCAGTGGGAGATACACAGAAAGAGCGATGCTGGAGGCTGTGTGATGGAAACCAAGGGCTGGATGCAACCCCAGAGGTACTGAGGGGTAGAAAAAACACATCTTCTTGTGCTGGGATGATGGGGTCAGAGGCAGTGATGGCCATGCAGGGGTATCTCATCTTCCACCCTCTCTGCTCATCTTCCTCTTCTTCCCCTCCTGCGCAGTGAGGGGAGCAGGAGTTTTGCTCTGAGCTTGCCCTGGCCTTACAGACTCCAGCAGCAGACCCTGGAAAGTGAAGAGCCTCTGCAGGAAAGCTGAATGCTGTGCAGGAAAAGGCAAGGGGGCAACTCTTCCTTCCTCTCAGCGGGTTTGAGGTGCAGAGTGAAGGTGTGCCCCTTTCCCTTGCCCTTTGGTGGAGGAAGGGTGGGAGGAGCAGGGAGGAGAAACTCCTGCCTGCTCTACTCCTCTGCATTGAGCTGCCTTCCCTGCAGAATCCAGAGCTAGAGTTAGATGAGAAGTAGCACAAGGGAGGGTTGACATGGCAGAGGGGTTTCCAGTCAGAATCAGAGCAGTGAAGCCCTGGGACTGGTTATCTCCCTGCAGACAGACCTGGAGGAGGTTTCCGCTCGTGTCCAAAGGCTGGAGCTGGTCCTACACCTCGGCAGCTTTCCAGCCTGATAGGATCCAGGTTTGGTCAGCAATAGGTCACAGCCCTCAGCTCTGAGCTGAAGGATGAGGTTAAAGTGCCTGTGTTTCTCACCCCAGCTCCACCACAGACACCATTTAACACCACTAGAAAACGCTGAGCTGTGGATTCCCTTTATGCCCGTGGTAAATCCATGGGGAAAGTCTAAGACAGGTTGTGGAGCCCATTCCTATTCCTGATCTCCATATACCCTCTCAGAAAAGAAAACCATGCAGTTTTGCCTCCCTCCTGCTTTTCATGAGAGTCAGGCTCCAGAAATGTGCTCCCTTGCTCTGGCCATTTCCATAATTAAAGCAATAAGCAGTGGATGTGATTTAAATCAAGCCTGAGCTCTTGAAAAGCCACCTGTGGTGTTAAAAGCAAGTCAATAAAGTGTGTTAATAAAAGCGTTAACATTTCAGCAGCGTACAGGCAGTGGTAATTATGACATTCCCCGTCAGGCAGGTCGTGCCAGTGTCCCTCAAGGAACAGGCAGTGGTGATGGGTTTTGGGTCTCTGAGCATTGGGCTCAGCAGCGGCACAGGTCATGAGGGGAACAGTATAAAGCTGAGAAGGCAGAAAGCATGGGAGAGGCAGTTTGATTTGCTAGACCCCTGAAATTTAGGCTAACGTCCCACCCTGGATCCCAGAGCCACCAGCTATCTGCTATTCTAGTGCCTTCAACTGGGATTTAAACACATCTTCTGCACACAGTCAAGGGCTGGCTTGAAATCACCCCAGGGCAAAAGAGTGGACTGAAGCATCCTCCCAGGCATCAGTACCCTGAGGAGAAACTTCTGCAGCTTGTTTGCAGCTGTTGACATCTGCCCCACGGGTTCTCTGTCCTGCTGTAGGCTCCCAGTGCTATTCTCTGGCATGCCCATGCAGCTGGTCCTTTGCTCATGGTTGAGTCCAAGTTATTAATTCCATTTATCTCCTCCTTGACAGCTGGAGGTCTTCTCTGACAGGCATGAGCCATTAAAGGTTCAGGAAAAGGTATTCCAGCAGCAGAATGAACACAGGAACTTCTACCACCAGCGACTGTTATCCCAAGGCAGGTGTGCTGGGATACTTGGGAACAATTTATACCCATTGTGGCTCCAGAAGCAGTGAAGCTACAGATGTGCTGGGTCCAACTCTGCCCTGGGCTATTGCAAATACTTCTGCCCGCTTACAGACTTATTTTACCCAAAGACTGGAGAGCTCAGTCCATGAGCAGTTTGATATTGACATTGTTCTGAGTGGAAAGTAGAGGAAAATGGAAACGGGAGAATTTTATATTCACAAGTGCCAAAATATTCAAAGCAAATAAGTTTGTCCTGAATTTACTGTCTGGAAAAGCATTGCAAAATGCTTTGCTCTTCCAGACTGTTGTGATGTGTCTGCTCACATGTGCCCAGCGACAGGCTCCACGGAGAAACAATGACACCAGCACCTTCTCAGAAAAGCCCTGAATTGGCAAGATGCTTGGCACACGCTTAATATTAAGCATGAGCTTAAATCCATCCCCCATCAGTACAGTCTGGTACCCCAGAGCTGTCAGCTGGGACTTAAAACATGTCCTCAAGTGCTCTGCGAGGCAGGGGCTAAAGTCCCACTGAGTCAGCTGAGTCTCCGTCTCTCCATTTTTAATTCATTTCCATTTTTACAGCAGGAAAAAGAAAGTGCTCACGAGCATTTGATTAGAGCTTTTTCAGGTTTTGGATCAGCGTGGGACAGAGGACGTGTTCAGTCTGTCATTAAACATCCTCTGACACTTCTAGAACTCAAATACTTGTCTTCAGAAAAAGCGTGTTTTATTAGATTTCTCTCTCTCCCATACTTGCTGCTTCATGGTTTTGCCTTGAAGGAGCCTAGAGAGCCTTTGAGACACAGAGAGCAGCTGGTGACAGAGTCAGAAGATGATCCTGGAAATGTCCCAGCAGGGCAATGTCCTCTTCTCCCAGACAGGCTGGATAACAAAGAGGTGACACAACCTCCTCCCGAGGCAGGTCAGCATCCACACACCACCTGAGGCTTTAACACTCCAAGGATGTTTTGCCAGGTCTGTGCCACCTGCAGATCCACACAGGATCGATTTGCTGCTGCTGAGGCAGCTCATGGACATCTCCAAGGGAACAGCAGCTCAAGCGGAGTTCCCTGAGGAGGTAGTTTGGGGAACAGCAGGATGTGCTGGTTGTGTCGTTCAGCACCCAGGAGGAAGGAGATTGGCCCAAGGAAATAATTTTCGCCCTCTATAAATTCCTTGCCCAGGGCTTGACAGCAAAGCCCCCTGCCTGCTGCAGTGCAAGAGCTGCCTGGTCCTTCCTCCTAGGACCCTGGTGTCTGCTTGTCTCCACCCCTTGCCTTTCTTTCCATACCTTAAACTGTCGATTTTTAGTGCAGGGAAGATCTTGCAGGATGTATAGAGCCCGGTACTCTGGTCTTCCTGTCTTTGGTACTACTTCAATGTGAGTGATTAAAGCCCTGTGATAAGCCACCCCTGCCACTCACCATAAAGGCAAACTTACTGTTTCCATCCTGGCTGCTTTGTCTGTGTTCAGACTCTTCAGGCATTTCCTTACTTGGCATTTATCACTTCCAGTAGATCTACATGGACTTTATTTTTCTGACTAAGACAGATTGAAAAACTATCAGTTTCTTGACTGCTGTCCCCTCAGCCTGTCACTAAATACTCTTCATCTTAGGATATGCTCTTGAAAAACATATAGATTCAAGCTCTGCCTCTCAGGGCTGCCATTTAGCTAAGATATAGATGTTATTATTCATCTCTCCAGCCTCTGCTCAGAAGCCTTCTACTTGCCACCGTGGCTGGATTCCCCCATTACATATAAGATCTGCCTTTTCCCCGGACAGAGCTGTTATTTATTGCTTCTTGCTCACTCAGATAGAGAGAATAAAACCGTCCCCTCAGTCACCACGCTGCTTTGAAAGGAGCAATGGCCTCATGTCTCCAGACTCCGGTGTCACCTATGGCTGCCAGCGAGAACGAACACCGGAGATGAGCCAGCGGAGATGAGCTGTGAACACGACCCACATCGGACCTGCAGAGCTCAGCAGGTTTTCTCTGGAGCTCCAGTGGTGATGGAGCGTGGTGGAGACCATGAATCACCCCTCACCCTGAGGGTGAGGCAAGGGCTGACAGTGATGATGGGCTGGGCGGTAGCACCGGAGAGAACTTCTGTTGCGGCTGCTGACCGCAGAGTGCAGTGAGAGCTCACACCACGATCTCTTAAGCAGTTCTTGGAGTTTTCACTGATGTGCTGTAATAAATTCACTCAATCCAGATCCATTAACAAACTTCTGAGATCCCTGAATGCACATAGAAGAGCGTGCAAGCTTGGTGGACCAAGTATGATGGTCAGAGTGGGGTCACGGGGGAAGAGGAAACCACCTCCCTTTCTCTCCCACTTGTTCCAGTTATCTCCTTGCTACGTTTACCTGTAAGAGAGGAAACATTGGCCGAGCTGCAGGCAGTGACTTGCCCAGCGACTTTGCTCCATGGAGAGCAGGGACAGGCTTTTTGGTGCAGGAGGAGAATGGCAGATGGCTGAGAGCTGCAGGGTCAGCAAAGCATCCTTGTCTCAGGGCAGACACCCAGCCCTCCATCAAGGGGTTTTTTTTAAAACAAACGTACGTGGAGTTCTTCTCCTGTCTGGTTACACTACATAGGGTTGGACTGTGTAGTGCTTTTCACTCTTTCTGTGTTCCTTTCAGTGGTGAGAGACTCATAAAATCATCATAAAAAACAAAGAGAGATTTTTGCATACAGTTTACAGCTCTAGGAGCCATGGGCTTATTCAAATAGAAAAAAAACCCCCAACAAATAGATTTCCGATGTGACTGGGGGAGCTGGGAAAGCAGAGTCCAAATCGTACACAAGCTTGTTATAAAATGTCATCATCACCAAAACAGACCAAAAGAAGGGAGAGAGTTAAGTCCCTTTACAGAGCTGAGAAAGCTGGGGCTGCAGAGCCCGTTGTTCCACTAGCACGTCAGTTTGGGATGAATATTTAGAGATACAGTCATTTTCCTAAGCAGGACGTCAGCTGCTTGATGCTCGTTAGTGCTAATGAAAATCATACAGCCTGAGTTTGTGCTCCAGCCAGTAATTTCTCCAAGCTCTGCCATTTTCACTGTCATCTTGGGGAAGAAGCCGGAGCAGAGTCTGAGATACTGAACTTTAAACCGGGGCCAGTTTTAAATGAAGCAAAGACAACATAGAAAATGCAGAGGGGCTTATTGGGTTGCTCTTAAATTTTATCCAGATGGATAGGAAGGGATAAAAGCACCTGCCTTTATAATAGTCCCCAAAAAACCCACATCAAAAAACCACACAGAAGTCTCCACCAGACTCCTAAGCTTTGGGACATCTGCACGGGGAGACTTCTCATCCTGCCACGTGCCCATGGGGTCCATGTCCCACCGTCCTCTACAGGTGACACACCAGCCCCGTGCTTCTCTATGCATGGGCCAGCAAAGCTGCTCCTCCATGACATGGTGGAAACTCTCCCTTAAAAGCATGACTAAAACCTTTCCTCGTTCTTATCCGCCGCAGGCAAGAAGCCAAGCTAAGGTTTTGTTGGTCAGGAGTGCCCAGATCACAAGGATCACACATTTCCTATGTGATCTTGGCCAGTCTATTCACCTCTCGCCCTTAGCTTCCTTACTTTTAAAGTCTAGGCAATTACAGCCTCTTAGAGGAAGGAAGCGTGAGGATTCATATGTTAATATTTGTAAGACACTCGAGGGATATGTTGAGGAGGTCCATAAAAACGTCTGGCAGCAATGACTAATGTTTTTTCTGGGCATAATCTTGAATTCAGCCCGGGCTGCTATTGTTCCCAGAGCACCTGTGGGTACTAAGCCTCAGGGACATTTTCCTCAGCTCCATAAAGATGGAGAAAACAGGAGGAAAAAAGAAAATTCTCCCATTGCTCTGATGGGTAGAGCCTTCACTCAGAACTACGTCTATCAAACCTGCACTAAAATCTGGCTTCATTCCCAAAGATTTTTCCATTTTCGGTCTACTTCTTCAATGTTTCCTTTGGTGGCCATGTTAATAGCTGGCTGGATCTGAAGTATTCACTCGTTTGTTCCATGATTAGCAGCCACCGAAGTGTGTGACTCTCTTGACAGGTCTCAGCAACAGTTTTCATTTCGTGCAGGGCTGGGGCTGAGTCCCCACTTGGTTTGGTTGCTCCGCTGGAAGCGCGGATTGAATAGCAAAGGCGTCAAGGGGAAGAAACCTAAAG
This sequence comes from Actenoides lindsayi, assembly GCA_025331215.1. Classification (NCBI taxonomy): domain Eukaryota; kingdom Metazoa; phylum Chordata; class Aves; order Coraciiformes; family Alcedinidae; genus Actenoides; species Actenoides lindsayi. Next base: position 27,085 of record WTSP01026619.1, on the reverse strand, counting down.
TTTACATTCATGTAACCAGGAAGAGAATTTATTCTGAAACGTGCTATTTTAGGCCTCATTTCTACACTGAAAGAATAAGACCTCTGTGGAAAAAAAAAAAAAAAAAAAGGAAGCTTTTCTGGAAAAGTGTCTGTCTGATGGTGGGCAGTAGAAGGTGATCCATGACTTTGCTAATGAATAGGGTGGTGTTCACGAAACTCAATCTGAAAACATTTTCCATTCTAGGAAAGCCTGGCTTTTGCAATAAGACATTACTTCACTTGCTTTGCTGGTGCAATTGGTTGCTTTGTAAAGCTATACAGTCTTGCCTGCGCATGCAACCACTAGCATGGTAGCATGGTGTTGGGAGGACTTCTCTAATTGTACTTTTGGGTGGGTTGTCTTTCATGCACTGATTAAACATGTAGAGAGCCTGATTTTCTGCATGCTAGCCTGGAAGTCTTAGGCCCAGGGAATAAGAGAAAGAGCCTTTATCACAATGACATCTGTTTTACCAGGACTCCTTTTGGAGGGATTTTCTCCTGGGTATGAATGCGAGAGTTTGGGAGAAGCTGGGGCCAAAACCACAGCACAGAACCTCATGATCTTTGCCCATCTGCAAGGAGAAACCCTGCGTGAGCAGTAAACAGAGAGGCTGTCTCTGCAGATGGCTTGCAACAGCACCTTTGCCCTCCCTGCCTCCCTGCTGCATGCAGGGATGACAACAACCAAACCCTCCTCCTTCCCCGTGCTGCCTGGGTCGCCCCGGGCACCTTGCAAACCGGTGTAAGGGCCCATCCCTTGGTGTGGTTACCAGTGCAGTAAAAACATCCTCGAAAGAAAGAGCTGCTGAGGACATGTGGGAATTGCTATAAAGAACCTCTTGTTCGGTTGTAGGCCCTGCAGCCCCCACGCAGACGGGCAGAAATTTGCCTTGGGCCAGCATCCTGAGGCTCATGGTTGCCCAGGATTACTTCTTCCAGGGCCAGGAGGGAGAGGAGAGCTGGATTAGCCCAGAGCATTGATTTTCGTGGCTTGTGAAATGTGGCTGTCAGACCTTCTCTAGGCATATCTGCTTGATGCAGAAGCAAACCTAAAACCAGCTGAAGCCCACGGCAGTCCAAACAGGACCCCTGGAGGGTACAAGACGAGGTCTTCTTGTACTTCTGGGAGACAGGCTGTGAAAACAGATGTGCTCTGACAGAGGCTGGTGTCTGTAGCTGGGAAAAGAGTGTGAACCCCAAAGCAGAGGGCCCTCGATGACGCGCAGCTTGCTGCCAGGGATTCCTCCTCCCTCTCCCTCCTCTGAGACACTGACACTGGAAATGGTCCTGCTGATTAGATGGTGTCTGAGCTGACGAGCCGGATGCTGGAACACGAAGTACTGTTCTGATGCCCACATTTTCAGCAGGAAGTTGAAAAATTGAGGAAGGTGCCAAAAACAGCCACAAAAATGATACGAGGTCTGGAAGAAATGGCTTAGAAGAGACTTACGGAGCTTGTGCTGTTGAGCTTGTTGGAAATAAGATTGAGAGGACATTATAGCCCATAAGTACCTTCTCTTGAAAAAAATAATAATAATACCAGGTACTAAAGGGCTCTTTAATCTGTCAGAGCAAGGCATAGCAAGAACTGGTGCTGCAGGGCAAAGCCAAACAAAATCCAGCCAGGAAAAAGGATTTGTGTTTTCCCCCTAACTCTGAAGGTAATAAACTGCTCCGGGGAGGGGACCACGCTCCATCTCCTCAGACCCAAGCAGGTCATTTTCTGATGATGCCATCAGTTCCCGGGTGCTGGATCTCAAACAGATGGGATCTGCCGTATCCTGGAGCTTGAAGGAGAAAATGCAATGAGCCCTTCTGGCTTGAGGGTTTCTCTGCATTCACAGCAAGGCAGGAAGAAAACAGACCTGCTGCTGAGTAGCCACAACACAAAACACAGATTTACCACTCAGAAGCAGTCTCATGTCCTCTGGATAAAACACCCCAAGGTCTAATCTGCAGCTGTGGACCATCCCCTGATGTTCGAAGGCCTGGTGCCCAAGGAGTCAAATGTGGTGGGACGTGACGTTGGCTGCTTTGCTCCTTTGTGTGCTGAGACACAGCAAATATCAGGTTTGGCTTGGTCATAGCCTGAGCAATCTCAGTTCAGATAGGCCCTTGACCCACCTCTGAGATCTTTCTCTGGTAGAACTTCCAAGACAGGACCCCCATAAGATGCCATGCATGGAAAGCCATTGCCTTTGCTCTGTGGCTGAAACTGGATGGCAAACAGCTCTGGGCTCTGCATGATGCAAACTCAGAAGCAGCCCCCAGAAACAGGCGAGAACCAGTGGTGTGATAGCACATACCTCCGTGGGGCAGGGCTGGCCTAAATTAAGGGCTGACCGGAACAAGAAAATGACCTACTGGAAATAGCCTGGCCCTGCTCTACCCATGTGCCTCTTCCACCTGCGTAACGAGGTGTCAAACATTCCCCAGTTGAAACATCAGCTTGGTTTTGTGCTGTCTCTGCCTAGGTGTAAATGCTTGCTCAAGGCGTGGACAAGAAGGAATAAAAAAATAATAATAATTTAAAAAAAGCTTTGAATGCCTTAACATTCAAGAAAAGGACTCTGTGTACCAGGAGTTTCAGTGATCACTTTGGGGAGAGCCAAGTGTCTGAGCAAATTAGCCTTGGATCTGACCAGGCTCGCAAACGGCTGTCTAAGAGCGAGCAAATACCGTGTTATTAAAGATAAATGAAAGTAGCAATTGAACTGAAGAAGACAAAGAGTTTTGCTCATGTAGATGCTTAACAATTTTTCCCTGTGAGCGCTTCGGAGATCAAACCTGATAAGAGCCCAGCCTCTTTTATATTCATTGCCCTCCTAACGATTATTTAGTGAAGGTCTTATGCAAATTACCCGTCACAGCCCTCACCTCGATCGCGGGGAGAGCCAGCGGTTCCTTTGGGTTTGAAGATTATGGTGCAGTGTGAGACTTGTTTGTTCAAGAGCTGCTCCCACTCTAACCTCCTCGCAGGGCTCCATTAAGCACAGTGCTTCCACGCTCGTCAGGAATGTGTCTCCTATTTCCAATAAACACAACAGCTAATTAGTTAGGGAGAGGGACCCAAAGAAAACAAACGCGACTGGAACAGAGACTGTGATTTCTGCAGCCTTTGAAATCCAGAGATTTTTGCAGCACGATACCAGGCGAGGACCATCTCACACTGTTCAGCTGGGCACCCACAAAGCCCAAGACCAAGCTGCTGTGGCAGAGCAGAGATGCACTCCCTGTGAGCCCAGATTGCTCCGTATAAAGCCAGAAGCCCATGCAGACCTGTGCAAATGTGTTCCAGAAGGGCTTTAGCCTCCCCTGGGGTATGATATACATTTCCTTTCATGAGATAATGAAGAGGCAACATGATACCTGCTTTCCCTTCAGTGTGCTTTCTCCCTGAACCTCCTGTCAAGGGAATTATTTCTGTCCAGCTGAGTCCTAAATCCTTCCCACATCAGCATGGGTAACATCTGGCCATCCTCACACAAAGCATCGCCCCTAGAGCATTTGCCCAGTGGTCAAAAGAGGCCACAACTAGGCTTGGATGAAACAGAGCTTTCAAAACCCCCGTGTGCTCGTCTGAAAGCTAGTGCTGTGCAGTCCTAGTTCCCTGGCAGGCTGCCTGAGCAGCCAGATGTGCCTGACACATGGCAGGACTGATGGCATCACACCATGCAAATATCCCTGAGCAAGCCCGGAGGGCAGTACCAACAGAGAGTGATTAGCTCAATGCTTGGAGCCCTAGGAGATACCAGATGTGGTGAGACAGTTCACTCCTCTCCTGCCGCCACCATCCACAGAGCAAGGTCATTCCACACAGACTAGACGTTTCTGTGCTTAGCTCTGTAGATGTGGCCTTTAGAAAGTTCCTCAAGGCTGTTGTGTGGCTGTTCCTTCCTGGCTAGCTTGGAAGGTTCCTTGCTGCCTACCTGACTTCTGCAAAGCTTAGCATCAGGGGACCGCATCTCGCCGTGGGCTGCCTGGGAACTGCAGGAACATGGGCTGCAGATTTCACTGATGCTGCAGTTTTGACGTTGCTGCTCGGAGCCTGACTTCTCCATGTGGATCTGGTGCAGAGTCCTCGCTCCAAACAGCCTTAATTTTCTAGTCGTGGCAACCTCTGCACTGAGCCTGCTCTGCTCTAGGCTCTTGAGATAGCTAATCTTGCCTGTGACTCCTCCTAGCAACAAATATGTTTGTGCCCAACATGATAGTAAACACAGGAGGTGGAGCTAAAAAGATGCAGAGCCAAGAGAGCTGGAAGAAGGGGCTCCCTATCTTGAGCTGAGTAGCTGGCTTGGTTTTGTTTGGGTTTTTTTTTTTCTTTAAGCTTGGACTGACTTCATGAGCAGAACAAGGCATCAGATGTTTTCCCCTCCCTTGTCACCCGCTCTGTAAGATTGTGGCAGCCCTGCCAGGGACAGCAGTGACTGTCGTGGTCAAGTGGGGAGCTTTTTACGCACCCCAGTCTGAATATATTGCTATATTTGTTATACATTTTACTTATTGTATATATACGGATGCAGTCTGACAACATTGAAAATGCAACCCTGTGATTTATGTGTATGACCCAGAAAGTGGAGAATGTGGCACATGCTGTCAAAGCCGGGCTCCCAAATTCCACTCTCTGAGCCTTTGCTCTCTGCTGATAAAGTTGTGGCTAATGCATCAGGTTTAAAGAGGGTCAAGGTCAGATTTACACCCACTTGGCCAAATCAATACCCAGTTAAGACCATTGATTTAAATGGCTTTTCAGCATAGTGGGATCTATTGGAGTAGACAGGTTATCTCTCACACTTACTACATTAAGTGACTCAGGGATCTGTTCAGATCTTTATAACAAAGGTCCCCAACTGCTTTTTTCAGCCTTCTTTAGGAATAGCATCTGAAGAAGTGTAAGACAGACTCCAATAAGATGAGCCCATGTGCTCTCTGATGTACACCTGGCTCCTTCCCTCCCTACCCCAAAATAGTGCCAACAGAGAATCTCCATGAGCTGTTGTGGGCATCTGATCATCTGCCATTGTTCACACTGGGTATCCCAGATCCTTCCTTTGTGGCACAATCACTCTTTGAGGTTTGGTTGAACCAGTTCAACTCATGATGTTGGAAGAAAACTATTCCTGTGCCTTTTCCTGGTCAAGTTAGTTTTCTCTCTGAAGCCGCTCCCAGTGGGGTTCAGCAGCTGCAAGGGAAGAGGTAGGACAGCAGAGCTGAAGTAAGGGAGAGGGAAGCAGAAGGGATGCGAGGAGGATCAGGACCTTTGTCTCCTCCCTGGGTCCCAGGAACCTGCAGATGGGTTAGCACTTGCAAGAAGTTTTCTAGAGAGCCTGTATCTGTGTTCAACATGGGAACATTCACTCCAGGATACTTCACCTCTTTGGGTTGTGTGGAGAAGAGTTATTCACTTGTCCCCTGCAAGAAGAAGCTCTCTTTGGCTGCTGCTGTGATGGAGCTGCTCTTTGAGGCCAGATGTTCTCATCCCAATGCAGAGCTGGCCACGACACTGGCCCAAGTCTCAGCCATCAGCCCCATGCTTTCCCATGAGAGAGGACCATCACTATCTCTGCTTCTGCTTGCCATGAACTACAGTGCCCTGTGTAGGAGCTGTGTGATAGTAAGGGGAGAGGGTAGCAGCACCACGCCTACAACACAGCGGCAAAACCCCACTTACCAGCTCCAGTCTGCCTCCCATTTCCAACTGGGAAGCCATGTGCTTCATGCTCATCTGTGAGCAAATCTATTCACTGCACCTTCTCCTCTTTGCATTATTAGACCTCAAGCTCCTACGACACACAACTCCAACCATGGCAATTTGCAGTCACAACTCCCTACCCCACCCAAGTGCCTCCTCCCTCTGGATGTATCGTCATTAAAAGTCTTGCTAACTTTTGGTTAATTGACAGAGGTTTTGTGCATACTTCAGAAAAAGGGCAAATCATTATAACCTCCTGCCTCTGTAGTCAATTATAGATTGTTTTCCCAGCTCGGCTGATTTGGCAGGCGGCATTGCAGCGAAAAATGAAATCCTTTAGCCAGCATGCCTGACATCGCTGCTTGAGAGCAGCTCAAACCAGAACCCTCTATCTCCATCCGCACCCCGGTCTGGGAAGAGAAGAGCTTTGGACGTCAGCCTGTCCCAGGACTATGCAGATTGGGCTGGGCTCTTCAGGTCAGAGATGCTGCTTCTCACATGCAGCCAGGCTGTTTTGCTCCAGTGCGTGGGATCAGCCCCTTAGGACCACCTCTGAAGGAGGGGGTGCTCAGGTGGACCCTCACCACTGATATGAGCCTATCCCTTTCCTTGGGCCTTGGTTTCCCTCCTCCAGTGCAGAGGGAAGATTTCTTCTCGCCTGGACTCCCATATCGACCTCGGGTGCTCTTGAAGGACAACCTACTGTAGTTTCTAACTAGTGCACAGAGACATGGACACTTGCATCTTCTCTGATGGTTCAACCTTGCCCAAGCAGCACAACCTTTGTGTCCTGCAACAAGTGTTTGAGGAAAGTCTGACATTTGTGTTCACAAAGACACTCGTTATCTCACACACTTAAATAATTAATTTACAAGAGCACTTCTTGTCTAGACGCTACCAGAGACTGTGCAGGGGCATGAAACCCAGAGAAGCAACTATGGACTGAAATGTCCGAGTGTCCCTTTGACCACTGTTGCAAAACAGAACCTGAAGTGTTTCTTTTCTCTTTAGAAACTTGAGCAAAACAAGATGTTTGTACAAAAAGCATGACTCTGGAGCATGCGTTGAAGCATCACTAGGCAATGTCCAAGTGCTCTGTTTACCAGTCTACCACCTGCTAGGACAACGCTGATTGTGCAGCCGTTTGGGAAATTACAGAGGAAAGCACTTTGGGAGGTTGGTCAAAGCAAGGGCAGCCAGAGAGTGCCTTCTTGACCATCTGTTATAGAGTTGGGTGCAGTGCAGCACAGAAACGCAGCTGCCTCCATAGTGAGTTAGGATAAGTCAGGGTGTTCAAGCTGTTTCACTCCATGTCTGCTTTTACACGGCAGTTCTTGCTTTCACATCACATCATGAGCGTTGCTTGCAGTTGCAGAACACCCCATCTTGCATATTCCTTTCACACCCCTGTAGAAAGGGCTGTCTCACATTTAATATCTTAATACTTATCGTCTGCCAGTGCCTGTGTAAGGAAGGGGTTTTTGAGAACATGTATCTCTGCAACCTCACTGGGGCGGTGACCGGAGGGTGAGATCTAGTGCCAGAAAAATTGGAACCAGAAATAAGGCACAATTTTTAACAGCACGAGTGGTTGACCGGTGAAAGTGCCTCCTTACGACCTGCGCGTGAAGCCTTTAAATCACGTCTGGATGTTTTTCTTGCTGATAGACTCTAACTCATCCAGAGGTTACGAGCTTGTTGAAGGCATTCCCATATAAAAGGTCTGAGGTGGCAGAAGAGATGATCTGCAAACAGCAGCTGGTCGTGAACGTGGAGAAGAGCAGACCAGCCACCATAACCTCGCCTGCAGTTTGGCTATGGCTTTCCTCTTCCATCCCCAAACTCTTCCCTGGTGCTGACATGAGATGCTGAACAACCACCCCTTTTCTCCTACCCGGGGCCCTGTGTCACCTGCAGTGAAATAACCAAGTAATTCTGGAAAAACAGGGCCCAGTTTGTGTTTTCTTGATGGAGTCCATTCCTCATGCCTCAAGGGACAGCAGAAATGAGTTCTTAAATGGCAGCAGCATAAATTTCCAGGAAACTTGACAAGATTGAGCAGATCATTGCCCACCTGCACCATTTGACCTGGAGAAGCAGTGGCACTGAAGGTGGTGAGCACCATATCTCACTCCTCTGGAGAGCTCCAGTTGGATGAGTTATTCCCAGATGTGATCCCCGCTGAGCTCAGTGTGACTAGTCAAGCTGGTAAAGCTCAGCACGGGTGTTTCTGTTCAGGAGCAAACCTGGACAAGGCCAAAGATGTTAGTGCTATGAGCAGGAGTCACCCAGCCAAGTGGTGGTGTCTCCACAGTCAACGAGCCCAGGGTGAGTTTCTTCTCTTCCTAAATCTATCGCCCAATTTAGGGCAGAAAAACCTCATCCCAAAAGTCTCCTATTTTTCTTCACTGCTTATAAAGGGAACCTGCAGGGGAATGGAACAGAGACACGACAGCTTGTAGGTGTCTGCCATTAGGTGAGAGGCACCCCAACTGTGTGAGGAGCACGTGTCTCTTTTGGACACGATGATCCCAAGGGTCTTTTCCAACCTAAATGATTCTGATTCTGCAATTCTCTGCCGCTGCTCTGCAGCAAGACGTGTCTCATCCTCTCCTCCTCCTCAATTCCATCCTTTTCTTGAGCTTTACAGGTGCTTTGAAGAAAGTCTTCCTTTGCAAAGGGGCTCAGTAAGGCCCTGAGCTCAGTTTGGGATTTTTCCTGTAGGACAGCAACGTCCTAATAATACCCTCAGCACAAAGTACAGGGAGACTTTAGAAGGAAGGAACACGAGGTTCTCCTCTCTTTTGTTCAAACAGATCTAAATTGCAGCGCTGGTTTTTTTAGCCAAACCTTTTTTTAGAAAAAGAAGGGAATTCAGCTATCCAGAAATGCCGTGCAGATTTGCGTCAGCTTTTGTTGAATAGCCCAAAAATAATAATAAAAAAAAACCCAAACCTGTAGGAATTACGTTCATAAAGTCTAAGGGTTTCATTTCGGGATTATAAAATGGATAAAAAGTAATTCACTTACAAGTAGTTTCTTGTTTTTAACACTGCCTCACTTTTATCTTTTACAAGTGTTTAAAATCTCTCAAAGTTGAAAAAAAACAACCCACCCTTAGTTCCCAGCTGAAATAAACACTTTCTTCAGCAAGTTTGGGGTTGGTTTTTTTTTTTGCCTTATTAATTGATTGATTCGCTTCAAATTTTAAGAGAATTGCATTTCTGGTCAGCTTAAATCTGAACTTTCAATGAACTATACCAGTCACTGAGCTGCTTTAGGAGCTTAATTAGTTAATGAAGTGCTTGTTATCAGCGCCAAAGATTTCTTTGACGCAAATTACTGACACCTAGAAATGTAAATAACCCCCCCGAAATCAGCTCTGAGAAAATGGCATCGACTCATTTATTTTGAACACAGCTAATGGCCAGTGAGTATCAATTTATTTCAAGCAGTAATTAACCACTCCGTGAGTAAGGGATAGATTCTCTTTTGCCTCCGAGAGTATGTAGTTATGAAAAGGGATCAATACTGATCCAGCTAAACCCTGCTGCTCTGATAAATTGCTGCTGTTTGCATTTATTATTTATGCTGGTTCGTAGGTATCCCAGTACAATGTAAACAAGTGCATTGTTAATTAAAAAGTGATAAAATACCCGGTTTATTTATGGGCTGCGGTGAACCCCGCTGAGAGAGGCTGGCAGAGGGTGCAAGGGGGGAGACCTCCTCTCCCTGCAGAGCACGCGCGCGGTTGTCACAGTGTTGAGCGCAGTCTGACCTTCCTCCTGCCCATGCTGTCACCTGAACTGGTCCCATTTCCAGGAAGAACGCTGCTCACAAGTCTCCCAGCCCGCGTGTGTGGGATGAGCCTGCCTCTTCCATGGGGCAATACCCAAACTGCTCTGTTTTGCCCACCCAGCACCTGCCACCGGCCTGCCCTGCCCACTGGAACACCCAAAAATGTGCTTTTGGGGGCAGGTGGGAGGCATGGACCTGGTGTACCACCTATAACTATAATTTTACTGTTCTGGGTACTGCCATCTCCAGGTGATGCTGGTGTGCAACCTCTGTATGAGGGCAGGCACCAGGGATCCTTAAGAAACCCATATAACCTAGTGGGTAAGCACCATAGATCCTTAAGAAACCCATATAACCTAATGGGTAAGCACCATGGATCCTAAAAGAGTCTGCACAACCTTCTCAGGTAAACAACCTATGAACTAAAAGAGCTCTTCTGATGACTGGAGGTGGACACCGTGTTGTTACTCCCTTCTCTATATCTAGGAGGTGTCTGCAGAGGACGGATCACAGCCATTGCCACCAGTGCTGGGGAGCTTCTCAATGGAGGCAGCTGGGATTTTATCAGTGTTTATAAATATCAACAGGGCAGGTGTCAAGAGAATGGGTGGTGCTCACTAGTAGGGCAAGGGGCAACGGACACAAACTGGAATGTGAGGAGTTCTGTCTGAACGTGAGGAAAAACTTCTCTGGTGTGAGGGTGGCAGAGCCTGTGCCAGGCTGCCCAGAGAGGCTGTGGAGTCTCCTCTGGAGAGATTCCAAACCTGCCTGGATGTGTTTCTGGGGCCCCTGCTCTAGGCAATCCTGCTTTGGCAGGGGGGTTGGACGAGATGACCTCCAGAGGTCCCTGCCAATCCCTCCCGTGCTATGATTCTGTGATTCTCTCCCCTAAAGAGATCTCCGAAGCAATTCCCCCTTACCTCCAACAACAAAACGCTTTCTTTTTATTCATTTTTAAGTGCAGCATTTGACTGTTCTAATCAGAACATCATATTCCAATTTTGCCTGAGGGTCGAGCTCCCAGGCCTGATACAACAGCCTGCGTGGGGTATCTGGCAATCAGGCAAACACAATAAGCAGGCAGACACGAGAGGAAACCATTGCCACACATTTTCCTTTTCATATTTTAGTGTTGTGGGATCAGACTATTTCTGCTCGAAAATCTGTTCTGTTATTATCTTCTACGTGTAGAGTGGTTGAGAGACCTGCAGTGTTGCTTAAGCATATGGTATGTCCTACATAACTTACATTCTACCCGTGCCCTCTTGTAGTGTCTACTCTAAAGCCCCAGCTCCTGGAGCCTGGTGATTATTCAGCAGTTGAAGAATTTATTCCTTCTTAAATAAAAAAAGTTTCTCTGCCTCGTGACTGGTTAAAGCTGCTTGAATGAAACTCATCTGTGAAAACAACTACCACGCATGTTCTTTAAATCCCTGTGGTTTTTTCCCAAATCCAGTCTTATGATTTTTTTTCCTGTTGGCTGAGGAGAGGGGAAATCTGCCTCGTGATGGTTGGCTCTCGTTAGTAGCTCTGTCGTGACTGTTACGTGTGGGAATGAAGCTGGTGAACCTGTGCAGCTTGAACACAAAACACCAGCATCCATCACCTTCCTCCACGGGGCTGGGATGGATGAGGGATCCCCACGGGACACTTGGCATGGGCAGGGGGATGGAGCCATGGCACAGGGCAGCAGCCACCCCTGTCAGATTCTAGCTGTGACCCACCGAAACTTTGGGGGTAGTCAAATGATGGGGGTTTTGACACTTTGGAAGTGGTTTATGTTCAGTATATCTCATTAAAGCTCTTCAGCTATGGTATTTATATCAATATCATGGTTAATTACAAGTAATATTTATAGTGTTACACCGTGTTATGGATGCATTTATAAATAGAGCAAGGTAATTTTCTATTTACCAAAAATGCAGAGGGGAAAAAAAAAATAAAAATGACAGTGATCTAATAGTTATGAACAAAATATGTCTAAAAATACTGGAATTGTTATATGGAGGAAATATCAGCATAATGACATTTGTCTTAAAAATAGCAGGAAAACATCAGAATAGCCAAAGTTGGGGTTTTTTTGCAAGATCATGTGGGAGGCCTGAAGTGGGACATTGCAGAATTTGGGATTTCGCCTCAGTTTTCAGAAGTGGGGGTTGAACAGAGAAGCTGAAGAAGGGAGCAGCGAGGAACTGGTCTGAAATTCCTGAACCAAACGAAATGTTTCTGACTGCCTAGAGCTACACCAAGGCAAGTCATTGGGAAGTTTCTCATGGACAAGTTCTGCTAAAATTGCCAAGTCTTTGCAGCTGACTTGGATCCGAGCAAAACCTCTCTGTCCTGGGGTAAATTGTCTTTCCAGACAACACTCAGCTCCAGTCATAGGGTGCAAGTCTCACTGCAATGGTTAGATGATGCCAAACTTCTCTGTGTGTCCAAACTTGGGTGATCCTCTTGGGCTCTCCCAAGCAGCAGTGGAGCCTGTCCCCCCTAAAGCCACAGCAATGCCACCACCTCCTCTCTGTTTACCAACTCTGCTACCTGCTGGGTGGATTCCAGCCCAAGAAAAGCCTGGCTTGGTCCTGGAGAGCAGAGATGAACTCATGGAGATGCAGTGCCTGAGCCCCACAGTCCAGGAGCAAAGAGCCAAATCCTTCCCTTGGGAGAGATTTCAGGGACCAAATTTTTTGGTGGAAAAAGTTTAGGAAATAATAGCTTTGAAATCAGTGGGACTGATTTACACCATTATGTGGCCTTACTTCTAACCCAAACAGCGTGAAAAATAGCAACCTAGAGTGGATTGATTTCTTTTTTCTTTTTTTTCTTTTCTTTTTTAAGGCAGATCAACTGTTATTACTGGAAAAAGTGAACAAAGGTTCAGGGGCACAAGGACACTTTCAACCTTCTAGGTCTGAACCCTTTCTTTAAATTCTCCAGTTGTCTCAGATAAATAATCCAAATGTTGGAAACGTTAAAATATCCAAAATTTAAATAATAACACTTCAGGTATAAATAAAATTATGTACAGTATGTATTCTATTACTATAGATTTAAATTATAAAAGCAAAATGTTATTTATACTTATATTACTAGAAAACAAACATTCTTTATTAAAAAAGGAATCTAAAATAGCACACACACACACAGGTAAAAGCTATCCCTCTTTTTGTCTCTACACCAAAAAGCTTTGAAAGTTATTCACAGAGTTGTGGATGCTCCATGCCTGGAAATGTTCAAGACCAGGTTAGATGGAGTTATGAGCAACCCGGTCTAGTGGAAGGTGTCCATACCTTTGGCAGGAGGGGGTGGAACAAGATGATCCTTAAGGTCCCTTCCAACCCAAACCATTCTATGAAAACTTTGAGTTCCAAACCTGATGGGATGCCCATCAACAACCTCCTTTGGATCTGTTGAGGACTGAGGACACTTGAATCCCTGTAGGAAAAGGCCCAGAAAGGGCATTTCTGGATCTCTCAATTACAGAAGGAACCTGGAGTGAGCTGGGAATACTCAGAAACCGTGCAACCCAGGCAGGGTCGTTGGTAGAGATTTTGGGGCAAAGTCATATGCTTTGGTCTTGGTTGAGATGAAGATAATAGGTAGGAAATTAAATCTGGGGGAAGTGTTTTTATCAGAAACTCCTGTCCTCAAAATGCTGTGGCAACAACAAACGGATCCTCCAGCACATAAAAGAGAAGAAATAAAGGTTAAAGCTGGATGGAACTTTATCATATATTTTTTTAAAAAACCTTTTTTACTTTAATTGCCAGTTGTGATGGCAGGAAAAAAAAATAATATGTAAAAAGCAAGAATAGCTAAAAATAGGTCAGATAAAAGGCAGCATATCTAGCCATAAATTATCCAAAGCCCAATAAAAGCTCAGTGAATGAGACGGTGGAATGTGTGGGGGCATGAAGACATAATGATATTAAATTAGAGCTTGCCTTCAAAACTGAAGAGGGTTGTGAATTACTCTCATTTAAGAGCCTTGCAGTAATCGATAGTGGTTTTTGCTGCCTGTGGACAAAATCCCATAAAATGCCTTTTATTTTAGGTGTCTGCAGGAGGAACGTGTGCCATGGAGGCTTCGAGAGAGGTGAGTGGAGTGTCGTGTGATCCTGGCAGCACCCGGGCTCTTCACTTCTACTTGGATTTGCTCCTCCTTCCCACCCCTGCTCCCAAGGGGAAAGCAGGGTGCTAAATGCTGGATGTGCTAATTGCTGTGCCATCGCACTTACGAGGTAAAACACTGTCAGGCTGGGCTCCCTTTGGAGAAACTAAACCTCCCTGAAATCCTCTGCCTACACTGTGTGCACCATCTGGCTGGACAACATCTCCGTAATGTATCAGGTCTGATTGTCTTCTCGCTGTGTTTAGACCAGTGTAGTCCTAATACGTAGGAAGAACATCGTTTTCTCTCACATCATTTGCATATCTTCTCCTGAGTGCCTAAAGCATCCAAACTATTCACTTCTGCAGCCACCTGTATTTAGCAGAGCTGCCATGGTCTCCTTGTAACCCCTGTCCCTTTAAAGATGGGTTCCGATGGTTTCCACTGGGTTCCACGTGTAGACTGGTACAATTTCCATGCTTAGAACTTCCCCATATTCTGTAACCTGCCAAGAATTGCTGGTTTTTAGGGTGGGAGATAATGGTGTGACAGGTGTGTCTGTGCACAGAAGGTCTGCAGAACCCATTATCCCACAGCCAAGACTTACTATGGGCTGCAAAACTCTTTCTAAGACCTTCTAACACTCTTAAGACCTACAATAAAAGGCCACAAATGCAATGTGCCACGGGAAGAGAGGAAGACACACAGAGGGCATCTCCCCTGTCTCAAGTCCCAAGGGGGTTCAGAGGGACCTCTTACATACTGTGTAAAAAGCCTCATACTGTGGAAAAAAGTAACAAACACCAGCAGTCCCAGTAAAGTCCCAAAACAACCCAGATTTCTTTGCCTTCCTGTGACATTTGCATTGCCTCTTGCCTGTTAATAATTAACAGGAATCTGCTTCTGGGGCCATTGCATTGGGAGCAGCGTGCCCATCTTCATGGTGGGCTTTTGAAAACAAGCCTTCACCACAGATGGATACGATCCTCGGAGGAGATGAATAAGGAAAGGGCTTAGCTTGGCAACGAGGGTGAAAACATTGCCTGCTTTTGTCAGTGGCACTGGCCAAAGGAGTTATCAGGAGTGTTACCAGGATCTGTGGAAGGAAATTGCCCTGCTGTGAAAACCCAGCGTCCCTTATCCAGCCGGGGTTTCTCAGCGCTACGTGTGAGAAAGCAGAGGCCAGCAGTTATCTGCATTCCTCTCATTCCACCAGCAAAGTCTCCCCGCGGTTCATTTCCTCTAGAAAGGTATTAAGGAATATTAGAGGGATAGGAATCTGCTCATTAAAGGCACGTCCAGCAGATCCCTCGCTTGCAAGAGGAAAGACTGCAGGGCTTAATTTACCCAGTTGTTGATGATTGATTAGCAAGGCCACTTAAAAATGCTTTTGATCCCCCTGTCCCTTTCTTACAAGCATGGCTGGGGCTGGAGCGTTGGACTATTCCCAAGCAACCTCGGAAGCCGGAGGAGCTTTGAACCAGTTTTTATTAATATCCCAATCGATAAGCAGGAGGGAGCAGAGGAAGAGAAGCGTTTTGCCCTATTGCACCCGCTGTGCCAGGTTCTCAGCGGGCTGGGACGGCTACGCTCGGCTGCGTAGCTGAGCTGCTGGGTGCCTTCCACCTCTGCACGCTGGGGGTGAGGCAGGACCTCTGCACGTGAGCTTGGCCGTGGCAGCAACTCTGCGATGGGTTTCGGAGCTGCCCTTGCAGCCGTGGCCCCTGGCGTGCTGGAAACGCGGCCGAAACGCCGGGCTACGAGGGGAAACCCAGCCGGGCTGGGCTACGGTTGCCTTGGAATATGTGGAGGCCCCCAGCTTGTAATGGTTTTAAAGGAGGTTTTTCTGCATCTGGTGTGCTAAAATTTTATGTCTGTCGCTGTGAGGAGGTGAAGAAGTTCAGGATCAGTTGACCAACCCCAAAGAAAGCCCGTTCCCCAAGATGAAACATCATCTCTCTGAGTCCCCAGTCATGCGATGAGTGTTGCGGGCAGGGTTGCAGTGAAAGGAGGGTGGAGAACAGGCAGAGAAATGGCAGGACAGATCCTGCTGCTGGAGGCAGGGCTGAGGCCAGGAGTTTGGCATAGTTTGTCTCCTTGGTGTGTCTCTTGTGCTTTAAGTTTCCCTGTGTTAACAGTCATGTCCCGTCTGATCCCAGACCTGATTTTCAAGTTGTATCCAGACAACCCCCAGATCTGACTCCAAAACTATGCATTTCAAGTCTGGTTGGAGTCTGGGCTACTCAGGAGACACATGTGGTGCCAACTAGGGCTTGAGACTCCAGAGACTTGCTCAGCTGCAAAGTGATCACAGGTAACTTCTCAGACACTGATGACCATGAGGCATGCTGAGATCTGCTGAGGAGAAGCCTGCTGCACAGAGTAGGCATTCATATTAACGTTAATCAAGATCTCACATTGTACCATCTGGTTCTCATTCTCAGCCTGGCTTCCAGGTGGCAGCAAGCTGCTCAGATGGGCTTGTTCCCACCCACAGCAGTCCTCTGGGCTCCAATGCCCATCAGGGTGAACGTGGAGAAGATCCTCCTCAGCTGTGCTCGCAGCCCTGCCTTATTCGTTCACCCGGGTAAGGGTGGGGTTGGTTCAAAAATCAGAGATGGCATCCAGCTCACCTCGCTGGAGATGGCTGCAGCACAAATGTCTGTCTGTGAACTCATGGTCACAGGTTCCTCCTTCAGTCAGTGGACTGAAACAAGCACTTTTAAGACATGATTTATCTGCTCTGTCTTAGATGCCAACTGCAGGATGAATTATGTCCTCGTCTCCAGACTGTTTAGATAGATCTGAATTGTAAAAAAAAAAAGTCCAGGCTGACAAGCTTCAAGGTGGACATCTGCAGGGGAGATAAACCAAATGAGATGCTTCCTAGCACAGGCATGTGAAAATGTTTCCTGTAACTGAACACTGGCAAGGTCTACTTTGGACTCCTTCTCAGTTTTTCCAGACACTTGCTTGGAAAAGCTGCATCAGTGTGAATCTATCAAGGTAGTATTCATTGTCTTGTATCTATAGTGACTAAAGTCAACATACAGGAGCCTTTATATGAGAAGAAAATGGGCAGCAGAAGAAACACATTGCTGAGAATCATCAGAAAGTTCTTTTTATTCAGGAAGAATGTACAGCTAAATAGAATAAGTAAAGGTCATTCAACCTTCAGGTCAATTCTCCTTCACCAAGAGCATTTTGGCATTTTGGGTACCATTGACAAGAGACAAAAGAAAACACAACTCCCAGGTTTCCTTGGTAGAGCCATGAGGTTTGTTGCTCTTATTCCATTTCCATGGAGTCAGGCAATTACCAGGTCCTTTTGGTTTTCAGGTTTTTTGGGGGAAAGTATGTTTCAGGCTCCTGTGATGATGGAGAACAGGGTTAATATTGAAGATTTAGAAGGATCCTTTTAGATTTAGAAGGATCAGTGTAAACACCTAGCTTTCTTGAGGGTGCGTGGGATTTGAATCATGATTTTAATTGGTGGGGTTGGTAGTTCTGGACCAGCATTGCCCAAATCAGCATCCTGTCCCCGTATCACTCGGTAGGTCTATAGAGATAGCTGACTTATGGGGAAGAAAAAGTCAAATTAGAGCTGGGGAAATATGGGTAAGGGTAGACCTGAGGAAGACAGTGGCTGTGCTTTGGCCCCTTGCCTGTGACACCCCCAAAGTGAGCTGTGGGGGCAAACGCATCACATACTGTCAGGTGCTCTGGAAAGCACTCAGACCAAGATGAGTAGTAGGTTAACTGTCAAGAGTCTGACTGTCCTCTTTGACCTGCTTGGTCCTCCAAAGTTCAAATCCTCTGAAGATTTTCCCAAGTTTGCTCCTCTGAACTCAAAATCCTGCTCTGGTTGTGACCTTGGCAAGTGGTTGGGTCTGAACGTGCCTCAGTTCCATCTCTGCAGTAACAGGGGCACCAGCATCTGCCTGTGTCACTGAAGCTCTTGCAAATTGTTGAGACACCATGTATGATGTAAACAAACCGACCCGGGGCTTGTATAAACTATCTGCACACAGAAATTGAGAGTTTTAAGAGGAGAAGAAGGAAGGCTTTGTTCGTGTATTTTTTTTATTACAGGATATAAACAGGCAAATAAATAATTTACCATGTGGTCCCTGCTTTAAGGCAGCCCAAATCCTTTCCTGCTATGTTTTTCAGAGCGCTATTCAAAGTCAGAGGCAGGCAAGGGAGCAGCTAAACATTTATTTTATTGCTCTGCACAAAGCAAACAAGCTCAAATTAGTTGAAAGCAAGGCTGGGAAAGAATGTGGCCATTCTCATGTCCTAAGTCCTAGGAGTAATCTCTCTGTATTCCTTGGACTAGGGTTCATCCCACCAGCCTTTAGATGTGCACATCATGGATTTCTCCTAAAGGACTGATCATGGAAGGCTCCCTTTAGAGAGAGGATGGGTCATTTCTACAGCGTGAGTCATCTGATCTTGTTTGAACTATTTTACACAGCCAGATAACCATCATCCTCTCTCTTCTGGGAGAAGCACTGAGGCAGGGACAAGGACTGGCAGCACTTGTGAGCTAAGACCAAGAGGCTGAGAGGAGAGGGCAGGCTTCTGCTTCTTATCAGATGGTTCCAAAATCACAGAAGTGGCCTCCTGGGGATTGAAAATTTCAGAGCATTATGTTTCAGCACGCCCAGGTAGTGCTAGATTTGTGCAAGAAGGCAACCCAAAAAAGCAAGATTTTTAAAGGTGCTTTTGACAGTTGTGGGAATGGACACGCAACCTGAAAACATGGCTGAGCAAACTTTTATTAGATCACTTGGTCTTCTCCTCCTGGGACCAGACCTGGGATTCAGTCCACTACATGCTGTGATCACCATCTAGATTACTCAACAGGCTTTCCAATATGGGTTCAGTTCATTACCACGACAAGCTGGAGTTGCATCATTTCAGCCCCAAACCAATCGTGAGACATGATCACATACAAGAAACATCTAGTTTCCTACTCTGAAGCAAATCAAGAAGGAAGGGATGCTTGGACATACACCCTTAAAGCTCTGAATGCAGAGTTTGGCTCAGCCTTGATATTCCTGTGAAATTTCCCACCAACACCACACCCCCAGGGTGCCTCAGCATCATTGTTCACTAAACTTAAGCTTTTCTTAACTGTATTAAAGAAAACAGAGCCCCTTCCCTCCTACCTCTGACTTAGCACCTGGAATAGGAAATTTTCTGCTCTAGAAAAGATGTAAAATGAAAGCCACAAAATTAAGTAGGAGTTTCCTCTGGAAAATCCAGGGTCATCAGGATAAACTTCTGGGCCTGGAGACAACTATTGTGTTGAAAGGAAGCTCAGTGAAATACTGGGAAGGGAAAAGCCTTATTCATGTTTCAGTAGGTCACAAGGTGCAATAAATGACCATATTAGTGAATGCAAATATGTACTTTGGATCAGCTGAACGGCTCTTTGAGTTTGGCTAATCAGTTACAGAATGATGTTGCTGCTGTTGACTTTTCAACAGACTTCAGAAAGTAGGGCTTGTTTTTTTAATCCAGACCAGATTTCTCTCTTTTTAGGAAAAAAAAACCCCATAGTGTCTATGGTACCTGGCACTGCCAAGCTGATTTTGTCCACATTCCCACCTTCAACAGGCCCTTCAAGGACAGGGGGCCAGAGCCTGGCAGGATACTGTATTGATGAGGTATCTCACAAGATCTCTAACCTCTAAAGGTCAAAACTCTGCAGCCTACTGCGTTTTAGTAGATCCAGAATTCAGCTTCCACCTTGATACAGCAAATTATTTCATAGAATCACAGATTCATAGAAAAAAAATTGGTTGGAAGGGACCCTTGGAGACAATCCAATCCACCCCCCTGCTCAAAGCAGGGCCAACTTCAACAGTTGCTCATATCTTTACACTTCTTCAGCCTGTGTTCAGAAATAAGGTCTGTGAGTGAGTCTGCTCTCATTTAGCAGGAACTGTGTAAAAATTGTGTTTTCCAAGACCTTTGCTAGGGAGATCTTAGCAATAGAGCACACTGGATGACTTTTGCTTATAGATTTCCTTATTAGTGTTCTAGACATCATCTGCAGCCCAGCCTCATGGCTTCTTAGACTTGAGTGGGAGCTTTCTCTTCGTGCAAAAGGAGCTGATTACCCTCCAACACTCTCAGTTCCTCACCTAAAGGTGCTAGGAGTTAATATACAAAAGAAGAGCACATTGCTTGGTGTGTTTCAAGAAAGTAATGAAGAAGTTTTCAGAGAACATATTCCAGCACTCAAAGGACAGGGCTCCTGGGAGATTGTCATGGAGACAGAAAGACACTTTCTGACACTTTTTGACATGTTGAGACCTTCATTCTCCATTTCCAGGCAAAGCTGGTGCACTCTCCAGTAAGAATTATATAAGTAGTGACAGGCCAAGATCCCCAGCAACAGATTTTTGGTCAGAAAGAGAAAAAAACATGAGAGATTGGAAATTGTGGTTTCTACTCTGGAGGACAGTAGCATGTAGTCTGAGTTTCTCTTGATGTCCCACTGAAAGTAACAGCCCTGCTTCCACAACACTTCCTTTTTCTTCTACACTCACTCAAACCTTAGCTAGTGATTGTCCCCTATGGCTGTGTCCCATGAGTGGCATTCATGGTCCATTTCCTCCTTCTGTCCAGCTGCCAAGTGAAGATCATGCTCAGGGTGACACGTGGGAGCACAGCTTGTCAGCAGACTGCAGCACAAAACGTTTCCTACAGGTACCTCAGTCTTTCTGAGTAGCTAATGATGTGGTGGGTGAGAATGAGTTACTCGGAGGAAGCAAAGCTGGAGGGTTCATGGTGTTAAAACACATATTTTCTTGTAGCAACTGGAAGTGAAACCCTGAAAAGTTTGGGTCGGTTCCCGAGGTTTTGCTGACTTTGTCTTCTGAGTCACATCAGCAAAGCTGGTTTCTCAGGTCAGGACTTGGCCCATACTAACAATGGTCTGCTCGAGGTGGTGATAGACCCAGCTCAAAGAAATCTCATCGCTCGTTCCCATCTGCTAATATTGACTGATACAGCAACTTCAGTGAGGAGAGACATCATTCTCAGTTTTAACCCAGCAAGTGGTTCAGAAGGTACCCAGTGTTGCTGGATACACGGCAGTGCTCTGAGTAGCTTAGGAGAAGCCCTTGGTAAAGGCAACACAGCAGAGGCTGGAACAAAAGGATCAACAGCAAAGCTAGTAACACACCATAAATGTCCCCCTCCAAACTCTGAATTAAACACCCACTCAGCTGAAACACTTGAATGATGAATATCATCATCTGGGGGTGGGGGGAGGGAAATCTAGGCGGCTTTATTTTTTTCCAGCATTACAGAAAGTATTTCCTTCCTCCTGCAGATGTGCAGCTAGGAGCTGGAAAGAGTTACCCATCAAGTTCAAGCAGCTGTACTCATGTTGTCACCAGGCAATGAGACTCCAGGCCCGAGCTGTCAGCTCCACTATTCAAATTAATGGGCCAGACTGTTTACGTTAGTGGAAATCATCCCATTTAAATATATATCTTATGCTGAATACATAACGCGACTGTAAATTGGCAGCACGGAGAGAAGGGGAGCAGGTCTGGAGATGGAGAGGGAAATGACAGGGTGTAAAAAGAGAAAATATGGGAGAGGGAGAAAACATCCTCAAGGGAAAGATATTAAATCAATGAAAGAAGCGTAAGGAAAGACAAGAACTGAGCAGATAGCACTGGAATGAGAGAGAAAGATAGTCATATGGATGGATAGATGGATGGATTGATATATAAGATCCGTGCAAGAACAAACTCGGTGTGGGACTGTATCAGTATCCCAAACATCAGAGGTCACTTGGATCAAGTATCTCCGAGGATCAAAAAAGCTTTCAGTGGTAACAACGAGCTTCAAACCAGAGAACCAACACAGTCCAGCAAGGGAATGTGCATTTATTTATTTATTTATTACTTAATATTCAGGAAAGGCAGCATTTTTCTGCAGCATTTAAAGAGAGTGAATAATCAGGAGCATGCTGCTGGAAGAGCTGGGAAAGGGCCAGAGAACATGGGTGTGAGGCAAGGGAATGGCCAGATGCTGGCAAGGTTTCCTGTGTTCCGAGGAGGGTGATGGGGACTTCTCCATCTGAGCTGAGGTTGCAGCCTGTCTGCATGTGGATCCCATCTTGGGACGAGGTGATAGCCCAGATCCCCTCCCCGTGGTTTGCTGTCATGCTCCAGGGGCGAGCAGCCAGGATGGGAATTGCTTGCTGACATCTAAGGACCCCTATTAATTCCTCCTTGCCTGGGCTTCCTGTGGAGGAATCACACCCTGCAGGGCTGCAAAGAGCCATAGTTGCCATAGCCATTTGGGACATCCGAGGTGACAATGGGTTGGGAGGACCTCTAGGGTTGCTCTGGGCTGGGGGCCAGTTGAAGGCTTGGTAGAAACATGTGTCACTCCACCAGGAGGGATTCTGAGAACTTTTCTCTGCTTTTGATGCACCAACAAGAAGCAGGAACCATTTTTTCAGATGTTGATGAAATTCTTATTTTGATGGAAAGAAAGAGAGGGGAAGGCACCTTATCTTGGGATCAGCAGCATGGTCTGTCAAAAGTGAGGTTAAAACCAGAGACAACCCAGAAGTTGATGATGACTTACTTTATACGGGCAACTATTTCTTCATCAAGAAAAGAGGTTGTTCCGATCAGCCCCCTGCATTTATTTTCTTTTTCTTCGCAATCAAAACCATGAAGCTTCAGATCCGAAAAAGAACATGCCCCTTTTTTCCGTGTGTGCAAAAAGTTGTACTCTTTAACAGCTCTTTTTCAACGGTGCTGCCTCGGTGAAATAAATCCCCTTGTCATGCCTGCACTGGTGGGGCAGCGAGACGAGAGCAGGGGCTGGGAGATGCTGGGATTCCTTGCATTGCCCCCCAGTGCAGCCACGCAGGGGAAAGCAGAGATGATGATTCACGGGTTAAATATTGCCTTGAAGACAACATCAGCCTCGCCTGCGTGTGCAAGCTCCCGACTCCAGGAGTGTGTAAATGCATTTCTGTTTTGAAGGAGTTCCTGTGGCAGTGGTTGCCTCAGCTCTGGGGTGCTGCGAGAAGCTGCCGCTCGAGAGAAGGGTGTGATGTGAACAGATCCCAGGATTCATCTGTCAAGTATTAATGGGACAGGAATACTGCAGCTGTAAAATGTGGAAACAAAATCGTTCTGTTTTGCAGAAGGACCTTGCCGAAGATGACTCCACCAACACACAATCCACCAATCCCTCGCCTCCCAGAATCCCACATGAGAAGGTGGGATAATTACTGTAATTTTAATGTACTCCAAGATGATTTAAATACACTGGGTACACTAAAAATATCCTGCTTTTCCGTGAAGGCTCTGACTTTCTGAGGTAATGCTGCCCGAGAGCTGCTGATAGTTCATGGGCCAGCCCTTTCTCTTACCCCTCAGGTCTCCATAAACCATGTCACTGCTCTTTCCCCTTTGCCTGGTGGAAAGTCTTTTCCTCCTGCATTTTGCATACCTCTCCTTGGGGAAAAAAAAACCCCAACAACAAAGGTCTGCTGTTTCTCTTGCAGCCTGGAGATCAGGCAGGGAGCTACATCTCCCATGGCTGCGGTAGAGCTGCAGAAGGGACAGAGAATGGAGAAGAGGATGTTAGCAGAAAGGGTGGGGAGCAGAGAGCCTGGGCCAGCTGAACGCTTCGGTATGCTAGGAAGTGTCGGGGAAGCGAATAGTGTGTTTCTAACACGGTCCTGAGCATTGAAATGCTGCTTAAATTGCCTCCAGAACTGCCATGAAATCTGAAGATTTGGAAATATCTCCTGTGATTGATTGAGTGACTGATTGATTTGATTACAGATATATATTTCATACGTGTGCTTTAAGGCTTGATTCAGCTGTCTAAACACAGTTTCCTAAAGCCAAGTTAGATGTGATAGGGTATCCAGCCCCAGACTCCAGCTCTTGCTTCTGAGGAGTGCTCGTCTTCCCTCGGCTCCATGTCGCTTTGCCAGCACCGTGGGATGTCTCAGATACACCAGGGCATCTCAGATGGCACCAGGCTCTTGTGTGTGGGCAACTGAATCCCACCCTCTGAGTCATTAAGGCTCGCAGAGATCATGTTTTCAAGGGTTTTCTCGGCAGTCACTGGGACCAGAGCTTTACCTTAAAGATGATAAATAACATTCAAAGCCAACTTTCTTGGATAGCAAATTAATTTTGTGGGGGCTGGTTTGGAAATATTCTGAAATGTGATCCTCGCTGTAAAGTTGGGAATCTTGGCAGCAGTGTCAAGAAGCAAACTGTGTATATTTTGCCTAGAATTGTTTCTACTGTACAACCAGGAAACAATAATATAAAAAGAGCCTCTTCTCCTTTAATTTATTTTAAGAGGTCTCCATGGGTCCCTTGCTTGTCCCCTGTCCTGTTGGAAGGAAGGAAACCTAAGATGAGGCAGCGTCTTGCATTTATGCAAACACAAAATTCTTAGCCTGTCATGACTCCTGATGTTAATCAAAGTGGGTTTAGTAACACTGAAGTTCCCTGGACCATTCCTATGGATAACTCATTTAATAAATGAGGTGAAACATGCTTCTTCCATGGATGAGGATCAGGGTTGGGCTTCCATCAGTGCTAGGGAGGTTTACTGATTTAGAATCGCGCAGCTCTTGAGCCTTGAGCAAAGAATAGGGGCAAGTGGGTCGGTCTGGACTGGCAGGTTTTTGCATTCATTTGTAGGGTCTTCTGCATGAGACCTGCGGGGCAAGCTCACACTAAAGGAAACAAAAGGATTGCACAAAGTCCTGCTGATAGGAAACCGATGACCTTTGTTCTGCTCCTCAGTTGACCACTATGAAATTATTATTGCAGAGATAAAAATCATAAATTTTTGTGTCTGGCTTTCTTCCTAGATCCTGTTTAACAGTGTTTCTTGGCAGTTTCTTAGTAGATACTTTTTAGCCCTGGCTCTCTTCCTAGAGTACTGGCAATTAAACATATTAACATTCATCTGTAAAAAATAGAGAGGAGTGGGTATCCAGCCTCCCCAGATGAACACCCCTGAACATGGGGAGGTGCAACGGAGCAGGGTCCAGAAGCCCTGAGAGCGCAGAGGTGACCCAGCCTCTCAACAGCCTTTCCAGTCTTTGTTTCTAGGGCAGCCTCACCCTCTTCTCTTCTCCCTGGCAAATTCATGCCCGTCGCTTCCAGACGTTGCAACCCTTGGCGGGTTTATACAGAACCCACTGTGTCGAGAGGAGGTCTTTATCTTTAATTGAGTGCTACGGTTTAGGCTGTTTCGCTGCTGGATAAGAGCAACCTGCATCTGACTTGTTTTCCAGGCTGCCGCAGTGTCAGCGTGCCTGTCGAGCTGGGAAGGGAAAACCAACAAACAGTCCTTCTCCTCCCTCTGCTTGAGCTCTGACAGCGTGAAGTGGAAATGACCTGGCTGGTAATTTAGTTTCGAGCTTCCCTGCCTGAGCCTCTCTCAGCCTCTCTAAAATGCAGAGGAAACTTGTTGTTATCTCCAGATACTGATGGCTGCCCAAGAAGAAACAGACCCCTCTGGGAGGCACATTTTCAGCTCTGCTTCTCTCCTCACTTCTCCATCAGCAAGGACAGCTGGCAAAATATGGTGCGGGAAAAGACTCAGCTGTTAAGTGAGCACAGGCAGAGGCGAGGGCTGTATTCCCACACTTACACCTCAACTTCACCGCGAGTCCTTGCTGTGTCACCTAGTAAGGCTTTGCTCCAGACTGTTTCAGGGCAGTTTCTTACACTAGGCCCTCACTCCCAAGGAATTTTCACCCAGGGTCACTGTGGTGATGCTTTCTCCATTGAGGACTATAAAGCTCAAATCTTTCCCTTCCAGAAGACTTGGACAAGCCTGAGAGTGGGCAGAAACCCAAGCCAGGACGTGGCAAATGGAGGGCAAAACAATGATTGCACACCAATTGTCCCAAATGGACTTCATGGGGCTGAACCACTGCAGGAGAAGGACGTGAGTCAGTCCATGGGCAGTGGAGGTGGCCAAGGATTAGGAAAGGGGGAGCCTGAGCAGAGAACTGGAGGAGTAGGGGATCTGCAGCAGATATTCATAGACAAACAGCAAAGGAAAGCAAAAGGGATCTGCCTCGAAGGGCAAGAAAAGTCCTTCTTCTTCCTACTGAATCACCCCACAAAATTATGAGTCCCTCACACCCTCCCAGTCTGCAGAGCTCCCAGCTACTGGGATCTCAGGGCTTGTTTCTGGGGGAAAGTCACAGGCATCACATAGGCAGTTCACTACCTTCAGGACTGGGCTCAGCATGGGGCACAGCAGAGCTGCTTCCAGCATGAGGGTGGCTTGTGTCTCTCTCCCTCCAGCCAGGCAGACTGGGATGGGGTCATAAAGCAAAACGTGGAGGAAGAACCTCGAGGAGATGTTGTCACTGCCGTTGCCAAAACCTGGGCCCCAATGGACATTGTCCCTGTTATATGCAAAGGATGTGGTTCAACACCTTGGGGAGGGCAGATCTACAGTGATTGGTGGTAACAGTAATGAGGGGTGGGTTGGGGGTCTCTGATGTAGGAATAGGAGGCATGAGTAAATACCCATGAGCTGGGTGAGAGTGTGAAGCAGGAAGGGTTGTTGTAGTCACCCAGTTTTGGGCAGGGACAAGGCTGCCAGGTCCTGGGGATGTCTTCACCCCTCTCTGTGATGGATGGTGACGATGACTGTCCCATAATTTTTTCAAATGAGTTATTCAGCCTTGAAAGCTTGACCCTTTTAGCCCTCAATTCATTAGAATCAACAGGAAGACTATGGCACTATCTCACAATAGCCAGCCCTGGAGGCGACGCCTCCCTCCAGACGTTTTGAGGATTTAATAATTTTTGGTGCTCCTCATAATTTCAGTTAATAAATGCAGTGTGGTTACAGTGATGATTCATGCAGGATGCATCCTGTTTCTCCTCTCCCACATCTCTCTGGTGCAAAGCTGCTATGGATTAAGAACTTTGCCCTTCATTTTTGGAAATTGCTCTCCCACTATAGACTTCAAATGAGAATTGCTGTGGTATTTCACTGTGTGCTATTTCAGAGCGCTGGCTTCTTTGATGCAGTCATCATCTATATGGAAAAGAGGTGTGTACATGAATCAGTGGTATAGTTCAGCTGCATCTGCATTAGAAAGGCATAAAAATGAACGAAATGCAGTAGCTGAAACGCGCTCTCCTGGGATGCTACGCTAAATCAGCACTTCAGACACACGCCAAGGCACTTCTCAGGCATGGGCTGAAGAACAAACAGGGTCCTACAATTTCTCGCCACAATTTCTACATTTCCATTTTCACCTCTGGTGACTACAGTGTGTCAAGGTTTGGGTGAGTTCCCCCAAGGTTGCATGGCATGTCTTTCATCTGCTATAAAAAATCAAATCAAATCAAATCAATGAGATAAAATAAAAAATAAAAATAGAATAGAATATAAAATAAA
>WTSP01026618.1:0-17338 GCA_025331215.1 Actenoides lindsayi | reverse complement strand
CCATCGGGATCTGGCGACGCCCATCTTGCCATTTGATTCCCAAAAACTGGATCTCTCGTGCAGGTCCCTTGACCTTGGGTGAGTGTAGTAATACTTAGCATAGTTGCTCATTGGTTATTACTATTTACTATGTCCATGTCAGGAAGTGCGATACACTTTTAAGATTTGTATATCCTATTAGCAGAGTAAAAGTTATTCAGCTAAGAAGTAACTTAGAGAACCCTGTCCTTTATTTTTTTGAAAAGCAAGTTTACAGGTAATTGTGCTGCCTTGTTTTGTCTGCAGAGGGCTGAGATTAATCAGGAACAGGTAATAGGTTGACAACTCAATATTCTGCACAAGTGCCAGGTGATAAACTAAAATCTGTATGACTGCAGAGGCAACAGCAGGAAGTCTTACCTAATAAACTGAGGTACAAATTTCACAGATTAGGAATTAGGAAATGGGGAGGGAAAAAGGAAAAGGAAAGCTAAACAATAAGACACTCTTAACAATGGCTACTACTGAGAAACCACAGCCTTAATCTCTCATTCACCTGTCAGAGTTCATTCAGTCACCATTTTTCCTCCCAGCACATAACCATAGTACAGTAACGCAGAGGTCTATTCTGTCTTTAACAAGTGGCCTGGAGGAGGCAATAGAATACACTTAGAGCAAGTTTGCACATTACCCCAAACCAGTGGGTTCATACATTACAGGGAGGACTGCAGTTCAGAGGGGCTTAGACAGGTTGAAGGAATTGGACAACAAGAACTTCATAAAATTAAACTAGGAGAAATGGAAGGCCCTCCACCTGCTCAAGGGATGAGCCCCTGGCAATGGTACAAGCTGGAAACTGACTGAATGTGGAGCAGCTCTGCGGAAAAGACCCTGGAAATCTGGGCCAACAGCAAATTGTCCATGAGCTAGCAACATGCCCTGACAGCAATGACAGCCAACTGCCACCAGTGCCATTAGGGGCTGGAACTCTTGTCCTGCAAGGAGAGACTTTGAGATCAGGGCTTATTCAGCCTGCAGAAGAGATGGTTTGGACGAGACCTAGTAGCTAGCTATCTATCTCAATCTGTAGGAGGTTATCAAGACAACGGAGCTAGGATCTTTACAGAAATGCATAATAAGAACAAGAAGCAAAGCACAGAAGGCTAAAGAGAGGTTCAGAGTGGACATAAAGGAAAGAAGACAACAAAGAATAGGTTGCCCAGCAAGATTATATAATCTCTGGGTTTTGAGGTTTTCAAGACCCAAATGGAGACAGTCCTAAGCAGCCTGATTTAATCTTGCTCTGACAGTAGGCCAGACTACTGACCTCTTGAGGGCCCTTCCTACCTAAGTGACACTGCAGTTCTGTGCTGCTCTGCAGTCTCTGGTCAGAGCAAACAGTCCCATTGCAGACCTAATTCTCCTTAGGGAAATACTTTTCCCTCCTACCATCATATCCCACCACCCATTGATTTGAACCAATTGGTGTTCAGACAGGTTGGTTTAAGGAAGAAAAAAGAATCAAGCTGGGTTTTGTACAAAAAAAAAAAAAAAAAGTCAGGTCTGTAACCTGAGGCCCTAATCATAGAATCATTAAGGTTGGAAAAGACCTCCAAGATCATCAAGTCCAACTGTCCACCCAACACTATCATGACCACTAAACCATGTCCTGAAGCACCACATCTACATGTTCTTTGAACACTTCCAGGGATGGTGACTCCACCACCACCCTGGGCAGTCTGTTCCAATGCCTCACCACTCTTTCAGCCTAGAATTTTTTCCTAATATCTAATCTAATTACTTATTACTTCTAGGTTACAATATCACCATTTTATTTTAAAAGTCATAATGGTTGTTTTTAACAGACTTACATGTTCTAAAGAGTATTTGAGATTATGATAAATTACTATATTTTTTTGAAGTAAACATGTTCCTTACAAACAAAAAGTGACAGAATTTTATAAAGTTCCTATGAAAATATCTACAAACCAAGTATTGTAGAAGCAATGTCTATATTGCATAGGCAGGCATCCTGAAGACTACTTAACATATAGCAAGAATAAAGTGAGTGGGTATATTATGTGGAATCACAATTCCTCTGCTCTTGGGATCTTTTGAAATCAGTTCATGTACTTGATTTTATAACCATTATTTTAACATAATCAGGATAAAAAAGATATATAGAGAAATACTGAGTTGACATGCCTCAGAGATTTTATCACTGGGTAAAGAGAAAACTGTACTTTGAGAGGCTTGTTTATGGGACAAGAAGAGATTGATATAACTTTGGCTTTAAGGTGAAGGTTTCACTGATTTTTTTGCTTCTGGCTTATGTATGGGTTGCATATTCATGTGAAAAAACCACACAACTTTTATGCTTGAATGTATCTCCTTAAGAGTATCTGGTATTAAAAGACTACTAAATCAAGCCATACCCACAGAGAAATGCCCAAACACAAAGAGATACATACACACAGACACACCTTGAAAGGTTTCACAGTAAGAATTTTGACAAAATTCCATAAAATGAAATCAAATTATTAGGGCAGAATCTTGTTCAGGTTCCATTATTAGGATCTAATCCCACAGACTACAGGGTCCCGCTGAAATCAGTGAATTATAAAGAAGTATCAGAGGTCTCAGGAAAACTTCTTGCAGTAAATGTAAAGTTATACATGCTTACTCTAGTAATTGCTCTGTTGTACTTGTGTCATGGAAATAAGAAAGCTCCTATTTCTGTGTTCACATTTCAGCCCTGTAAACTTCAACAGACAATAGTAATTTATTTTGGGTTTGAGGGTTTTTTATAATTAAAAGCTTGCAAACCTGCATGAAATTAAAATCATCTATAAAGCCTCTACAGAAAGCAGAGACCTGTGTCAGAGCTAAAAAGGAAACCACGTCACCCACAGTTACTTAGAAGGCACAAGTTTGGGAATACTTCTAAGTTGTACACTACTTCATAGATAGGAGAGAAGAAAAGAAGCTGTTTGTGATTGAAAAAAAAATATGTAAAAGAAACAAAAACAAACAAACAAATGAAAAAACAAAACCAATACAAAACAACAACAAATAAAACAAACAAACAAAGAAAAACAACAACAAAGCCTAGACAAAAAAAAAAGTAGAAACAAACTCAGGCGCTTACAAGGCTATGCTTGCAATTTCTCTGTGCTATTATAGTTTGATAGAGGAGTAACTGTAACAAGCCATGTCAAGTATGATATGAGGACAAATCAAGAATTTAGTATCAGCCTTCTCAGAGCCTACATTAGCTCTGAAAAAGACTTATTTGTACCAATGTCCAAAACCCACTGATGTGACTCTGCAGACTAAGTCTTCACTGTGATTTAAAGTTCCCAATTACACCATGCCTCAACTTTCCTATTTTATCTCATTGTCTTTTTCCACCTGTATATATAACATCATTTCAGGTTCTTCATCCAAGTCACTCCCTGTGTGTATTGAAAAACTTTCAAAAGCACCTTATATTAGAGAAAAATATAGAACACACACACACAAAAAATTTTTCCTATGCTCCCTATCTCCTGCAAGATGATAATACAAAATTCTACTTCCTCAATGATCAACTTTAATCAGTGACATGTGATATTGTAACTGGGTGCAATAAGAGTACACATGGTGTTTCAAATCACACATATTTTTTTGTTATTTCTTGATATTACATCTAAAAGATTTTTCTAAAATTAATTCCTTTGACTACTTAGCATTCTGGAGCACATCAATCACTTCTACTGAAGTATCAAAAACCTTCACATTTGTGTACTGTTCCTAAACATCTTTGTTTTTTAAGGATAATAAAAGACTACGTACATATTTCTATCAATTATGTGCTCTAAAACAAATGGCAGAAGGAACTTAGTAAAAATCCTTCATATTTCATCATCAATTGTTCATACAATTATCACTAAGCCTTCCAATGTTTATAGGTTTTTTTTTAACTGGATCTGTATCCTCATAAAAGCCATTGACAAGCTCATAGTTGATTCTATAATTAAGTTCACATGCAGGAGTGAGAATTTCCTCTTCAGAGGCAGCAATTCTGTGACAGTAAGATTTTGCTTCCAGAAATAAGTTGTCTGTTTACCTCACTCTTTAAGATTGCATTTTTCAGTTTTTCATATCTAAACCAAATTCATGATTACTTCCAGCTGGTAGCTTAGACTTACATATTATTTTATTCTTCTGCCCCTCCTCCTTTATTTTGTAAATTATTTCTACCTATTTTTCATTTATTTTTCCTTCATGGAGTAGTGTTGGACAGCTTCATGTATATGTAAAAGTTTTGCTCACTATGTTCAAACATAGATCATTTCTCTTTCATCTTTTTCTTCAAATGCATTTCTTTTTATTCTAAACTAAGGATAAAAGGACATCTTCATTTTTATTTCTTCCACATTGGTGCGCTTTAATTGATCTGCAAAAGATGTCAGAATGTGCTGAAGATGAATAATTGTGTACTTCAATCAAGTGCCAAAGTCACCTGTTACAAGGTTTACTAAGCATAGGAAAAGAACAGTAACTCAAAGACTGGAAAAATTCACAGCCTTACTGTTTAATGTGGAAACAAAATTTTCTACTTATTTAATAACCACTTTGGATTGAACAATTCCTTTTTTGATTATTTATCTGCACCTCTGCATCATAGAAGTGCCAGATTTTATATACCTATGAACTGTCTGATGATGCTCAGTCACCTTAGGCAGGGCTGCAATAGGTATAACAGGAGCTAGGTTGCTGTAAGAGGCCATGAGGGCAGAGTAAAATATTCTAGATGATAGTGTCAACTACCAAAACAGTCTGTAATTAGGAGAACATTGATGAATACATTAAAGATACAAAGTAGGAAAAAAAAAAACAAACAACAAAACAAAATCACAAAAACAATAACAAAAAAAAAAAATCAAACAAGCAAACAAAAAAAACCAACCAAAAACCAACCCCACACAAACCTCCTAGTGCTACAACATTCATAAGCCAAACTGCCAAGGTAACTATTCTAGATGCTTAGTGCTGAAGTAATCAGATAATGAAAAGTTTGCAGTTATCCAGTTGACGACTTTATTTGCCACATGACCATCTTAAGAAGACTGTGAATCACCAAACTTCACTGAATACAAGATATCATCTGACAGGTCTGTTTCCTGATGCCCTTCCAAGAGACTGTGGTGCTGAAACTAAAGCACCTTTTAGTATTTTGTATTGAGAGCTACAAGCTTTTATACGTTTCTTTTTTATGTTCAGAGCCAAGCTGAATAGTAACCAAGCAAAAGAAGGTAATTAACAAAACACCTTTGCCACTTGGTTTTAAACCCTCATCACTTAATGTTATTTGCTGTTAGATAGTAAAGTAACCTCTTACTGGCTGACACAGCTGAAGTCTATGCTCCTGTGGGAAGCAAAAGAGGAAGATCTATATTTCTGCTACCTCCCTCCATTCTGTTGGAAAGCAGGATAGGCTCACTTTCATAGGCTGTTCATAGTTGTTATAGTCAAAATTTAGGAATCATAAATTAGATTTAAAGTGTGGTCCCCAAAAGGAGAGGCTAGGCACACATAAAAAGCTAAGGAACTACTCTATACTAGATTGGAAACTACTAGAAAAACCTTACAATATGTGTTTAGTTAGACTCTTGGAAAACCTACCTTTGGGTGCCCTACAATTCTCTCATAATGTAGTGTATTGAAAACACTTCACCCTGACAAATATTTAAGTTTAGTGCTCAAAATTGGATGATTATGGAATAAAACAAGAGTTATCTTAAATTATTCCTATGTACGTTTACATAGATATGTAGTATAAATACATACATACACACACATGTATACATTTATATGTGCATATATACTGCTTTTCCAAATTTGAACTGTGGAAAGTTTACAGTTTAAGAAAAACAGGAGACTTTAGCAGATGCCTTATTACAAAATCCTTGCCATACCCATAGCTGTTAAAGATGAACAAAATTTGCATAGCATTTGCACAAAACTCCAGACAGAATATTTGTAATTCAGATTTGGCTTACAATGTGTTCATTTACATTTTATAATGACTTTAGCAGACAAAAAAAGCCAAAAATGAAATAGATTTTTTCCCCAGCTATCAGAAAGTAAAAGAGATATATTCAATGCACTAGTAGTAAGAGCACAACTTCAATTTTCGACATCACCATCAACAATAAGAAGTAACACCAGCCAGATTAAGTACTTATTTTGCCCTAGGCACATTATGAAACACATACCCCCTGAGCCCCACCCTCCTCTTAAAAAATAGCATCTGAAATTCTAATGAAATCTCGTCTGAATAAGGGACTGATCCTCTTTCCTCCAAACCTAGTAACTCTATATTCATTCCTTCACACATGCACTAAAAAACCCATTAAAGTTAATGGGAGTTACATGCACACCTAAGGGGGAATAGCCCCATAAATATTCTTAATGGGCACATAGAGTGTAAAAGAAAAGTCTTCACAAGTACATTTTTTTGTCATGATGTAAAAACGTTGTAATTTGGGAATAAGTTCCAAGCAGGAAGAAAGAGTAATGGGAGGAATTTCCTACCTGGTTTTAAATTACAATTGCAGGAAATCAAGCTGATTCTTTCAAAATTGGAGATAATAGCAAGTCAGTAATTATATTTCTCTGGTATTAAGAGTAACTTAAGTAAACTTCTTCAGACAGTGCTGCGTACATAAAGATCGATGAGTTTAACTAACTCGTTAAATCCCTGCCTTCAATAGGTTTTCTTTCTTTTCCAGAAAAAAAGAACAGCACATTTAAAATAAATATTAAAAAAAAAAAATATCAAACTGGTCTAGCCCATTTTCAAGTTTAACTACAGTTTAGGTAAATGGTCATTACACCCGTTCCATCAAAAGCCAAGAAGTACAGGCAGATGTAGCTGGCTACCTAGATTTGTTCTCATTTGTTCCATGAACGTATGTAATAAAATGTAAATCTAACTCCATGGAAGAAAGGAATGGCACTGTATTTTTCACAGAATTGTTGAAACCAGCTACATGGATAGTACATTTGTAAATTTAATAACACCTCACTAAATCAATGGTGGTGTTGGTGTTACCTCTATTTCTACATTGGGGAAATACTAATACAAGATATTATTAGTGCACAGAATTAGGAAACAACACTTACCATACTCATCAGCTGGCCCAGGACATTACCCCACATGACACAGCAATGACAGCACTCTCTTACCTATTTTGCCCACATGAGTGCTTCAAAAATCCAAGCTAGCTGCTGCAAGGTTGGGGAGAAACTACATGGCAGCAGAGAGGGAAAATCTCTCCCACAGTCAATGTATAGTAGCACCACTCTTCACAGTCCCAACAAGAAGATTAACAAAGCTCTCTCACACACCTTGGTAGCCTCCCTAACTTCTTTTTTGCCTTTCACTTTGTCTGTGAAGCAGCCATATTGCCATTCACACAGCACCTACTGCCCTTGTTCCCCATTCCCAGATTGTCTATACTCGAGTTCACCTGATTCCTCTTGCTACTTATACAGTCCCGTATTTTCTCCTCAATCTCATCGTACTTTCTCAGTCTCTTTTGGGATCTGAATACTAGTCTTTCTTAAAGAATTGACTCCAATTCTTAGCATCTCCCCAAAGGCTTTGGCTCCCCAAATTTCCAAATTCGGTTTCTCTGTACGATCACAGGGTCCTCCAGCCTTCCACTTTCACAGAACAGCAAACATCTCATTCACAGTCTTTACCCAATTCTCACATTTTTCCAAATGAAGCCTGCACATGCTGACTTCTGCTCTTCCCTCCTATATATTTTAGGCTCTTATTCTAATTAAAACAATAATTTTCCATATACCTATCCAGGGCTACATCTTCTGCATTACAAAATGAAAGACATTCATGCATTTCTATGAAAAGAAAGACATGTAAATTGAAAATAAAAAAAAAAAGAAAGAAAAGAAGAAATCTCCTTGCTTTGTATTTCTGTTTGTCACACCACAGTTCTGGAAACTCCTTATTTCTCTTAACTCCCTAGGAAATTTTCAGATCCAGCATGTTTGGAATAGAAGAAGATCTCTGCATATGAAGTCTAATGAATTTACCAACCATATATACACTAATCCCTACAGAACATAGCCAAACAGTTACATTTCAAAAACAAAGCAATTTCTCCAAACTGTGACAGAAATATTTTTTTTTAAGTAGAAAAAGCACATCTTTATCAAAAAAACAACCTACATCCTAAATGTTTCATCTCTGCCATAGCCTATACATCTGCAAGAACTTTGCAATTAAAGGGTTGTAAAAATGTTGGCAAGAAATGGTTTTTTCCCCTAACTTCAGTCCTCTAAACTGGTTGAGCCATTTTTGCTGTAATTGTCCCCAAATACTCAGCCTAAGTGCACACCCAGTGTGGAAAGATGTCCACATCATTAGGCAAAGTTAGGAAGAAAAAAATAAGGAAAAAAAAAGTCTTTTGGGGTCAGTACCAACCAAGAGCTGAATGTGTGTTTATCATCAGGCAGAATCTTTCTTCATTGCACCTTCTGTTTTACACTCTTACATTCTTCTCTCCCTTCTTCATTTCCAGTTTTTTTCTCTGACAAACTCTCTTCAACCTTCAGGCATGTTTATTACTGACCCAAGACTCCCGCACCATCAAATCTGATTGGAACTCTGGGCCAGGAACACAGTTAGAAAGTATTGCAGAGTCAGACTGGGTGAACTGTCACATTCAGGTGTTTGCTGCTGGTGGTAAATGCAGAATAACTGACCATTGCTTCTTCCCCCTTACTGCAAGGTGCATTGGTATCAATACAGAGTATCTGACACCCTCAGAAAGTGTTGAGATTGCATTTCTGGGGGAAAAAAAAATTGTCACAAAAATAGCACAAATCCTTGGCATAAGCTGGACCCCAATCATTTTAAGTCAGTGATCCACCATTTTGTTTCCCAAACTTTGAAGCAATCCCCTTCTCTCCCAAAAAATGCAGTAGCTGGCCATAGTTGAAACCAAGTGCTATTAATATAAGAAGAGGATGCAAAGCAGATCTGGGAAAGGAACAAGTCATTTCTCAGGCACTGCTTTCCCTCCCTAGACACAACTTACTTCCTAATGCTTATTGGAAGTATCTAGTTCAAATGAGCAATTAAGTCAGAGTAATGATCTGACCTTTTCTAAGTATTATCTTACATGAAACACAATTGCTTTAAGAAAAAGTGCATATAATTATTCAAATTGCGGAGGCATTTTTCCACTAATGGAAAGCAAGCTGCCATTTTCCACACTGAGCAGCACCATTTCAGATCTGTTAAGCCCTGGAGCATTCTCTAAGCCTTCAGTATCTAAAGGTCTACTACAGAACTTCTTCAAATCACTGAGTTCTGATAACTGAGAGGTATTTAAGAGAAGCCTAAATCTATTAAATACAAATTGCATTAAAGTAGCATTAAGGATTTTATTAAATACTGAATTACCAAGGGTAGAAGGAAGGAGAAATAGACAAAAAATGAGAGGAAAATTAGAACCAAAAAGCTCCCAAAGTGCAGGAAAAAGAATCCATAGTGATGTCTAAGCTCTGATTTTTTTCGACTTTATAACAAAGATAATAAAATGAAAATTATAGTATGCTGATTGTTTTGACTAAAGAATTTGTCTACAAACCAGCAACTTCTGCCAGTTTTTAAGACTGGTTGGCTAGATAATGAACTGGAAAATAAATTACTTAAACCTTTCACTATAGAAAAATCAGCATTTGCTGGTTTCATTTGCACTACAGCCTCATGCACTGTCTCTAAAACACTTCATGTCTTTCCTTCATCAGCTATTTCCTCAATTTACTTTTACTTTTCATTAAAAGGAAGGATAGCAAAGTAACAAAGAAATGGAAATCAAATGCAATGCAAACAGACAAATTCTATTTGAAATAAAATCTGACGTAGTTGCTGTATTTTTAAATAATATTCCAGTGAGATATTTTAAATGCAACCTTTAAAGCAAAAAGACACTCAGCCTTTGGGAAGAAGGAGGAGGAATTTCACTTTTCATGAAGTCTTCTTTCTTTTTTTATTTTTTTTCATCTTTTGCTTGCCTGATGCTTTGCTTTAGAAATGCTGGACTTGACTAAATGTAAGAATTCCATGACAACTTGAAAATTACAGCAATGACATCAAAGGAACTAATAAGTATTTACATGTTGTCACAAAGAATTAATTGGAGTTTCTGCTATTATCCTCAAAATCTGTCAGTTATTAGTTAGTTGCAACTGCTGTTTGAGCTAGTAGGCCTTTCTCACACTCCAAAGTGCAACTGAGATTTCTGTTTAGGTGAATACTAAGCTGGCTGTGAGGACATGTCCAACAGTCCACAGTTCTCCAATATTTGTTTCACAAGCAAATAATCATACAGCAACACAATTAATTTTTCTTTCAAATGAAAAAAAAAAATCTTATGTATTTAAAAATGTGTAAGCATCTGTTAGAGAAAAGGTGAAAGCTGATATTTTAAGGGTTATAATGGATAAACATCCAAGATAACTCTAATTAAAACTGGCTTTAGGAGAATGGAAGCTGTGCATTTGTAAAGATATAAGAATTTTACCAAGGTGAAAAGGATAGGATTAGTTCTGAAAGGAGGTCTTGAGGAGGGTTGTTTACTCTCTTTTTAACTAGCACTCACACCAGTAACTAGTTTTGTATATAAAAGAAAGCTTAATAATTGTCATGTAATTACAGCTTTAGGAAAGACACTGGATAATTCAGAAACCTGACAAAGAAATCAGAAAATAATAGATCTGACTTCTCAATTATTTCTAAGATGATGAAACTCAGAAGGGTTATGCTACATTTACATCTCAAAATGTTAGTTATAGCTCAAAAAAAAAAGCATAAGTCAGACATAATCTCTAGGAAAATGTTGCAATGGAAACAGTAGAAATCTTCAGAGCCAAGTAAGCCACTACCTTCACTGCTATGTCAAAACAGAAGACTGCTATATATCATTTTGTACTGCAGGGGGGTAAACCAACCCACTTGTCCAACAGCCAGACCAGAATGGCCATAGTTTTTTCTCTGTTCATGCAGTTGTAAGAGAAGATTTTGTTTGTCTTCCTCTAAAAATAGTCAGAAAAAGAAAAGTGGTGAAGTTTGCTGATGTGGAATTCTACATAGAACACTGAATTCCTCCTACTCATACTGAATTTCAGTAGTAGGTAGGTAGGTCAGCACTGATCAGAAGTAGGTCAGTTATTTATAAAAAAGATATACTAAAATATACATGGTTTCCAAGGGGTTTTTTTCCAAAATCATTTCACTCAAATTTTTAAGAAACTTTTTTAAATTTCTTTTGTCTAACATTTTTTTTTTCCCAAAACCAAGTGTCTTCTTTGTTTGGAGGAAGCCTGCTTTTCTTTTTCTAAAGCCTTCTCCCTCCAACACAGGCAAAAAACCCACAGCAATGTGCAGAATAATCAACAGTAGGGGACTGAAAAGGGATAGAAAGAATAACAGTTTCATTTTTCCCACTGACATAAAATACAACATTTTAAATAAAAACATAAAAGGGAAATTTTCTCCAATAACACATCTATTAAAAAGTTATTTTCCAGAAAAAAAAAAACAACTACATTTGTCAAAGTGATAAAAAGTGAAACTAATAAATGTGAATATATAATTTTCCCACGAAGGCCAAAACTACAGATATGCTAAAAGCTTAGTTGATCTGTTTGAAAAAGCCTTTTCTTATTCAACCTAGTTCAAAACCATGAAGATTTCCACTAAGTTTTTATCCGATTTCTTCTCAGAACAAACTGTGTGAATCCATGGTATCAGTAAAGCTGTGAATTAGGAGCACACTAAGACTGAGCAAAGACCTTGTAGAGTGGGTAAAGAACTAAAAACATGTTAGAGGTCCCAGAAATGAACATCTTTCTTGTGTGTCTCATCCAGTTCTACCCCCAAAATATCACATTTTTCACAAGTCTGATAATTTTTAAAATAGCTGTTTTCAACTACTGAACATGTTGAAAACACCATAGGATGTGTAGGATGCTGCATTATTCAGTTTTATATGTATGATCATGCGGTTTGCCTCACTGAATTCAAAAAGACCGCTCATATTTGAAGACAAGCATTTTTTTTTCTGAACAAAGTAAATTCTGAGCAGCTCTGAGCATGGGGAGAGCTACACCATTCAGTAGAGCACAGAGACATTCCCCAGATGGTGCTGATCATGCTCTACTCCAGAAACATTGCCATTGCATCATCATAAGTTTCA
The DNA here is from genome assembly GCA_025331215.1 of Actenoides lindsayi. Taxonomy (NCBI): domain Eukaryota; kingdom Metazoa; phylum Chordata; class Aves; order Coraciiformes; family Alcedinidae; genus Actenoides; species Actenoides lindsayi. The sequence continues at coordinate 5,081 of WTSP01026618.1, read as the reverse complement.
CACTGACAGCAAAGCATGCAAAACTGAAAGCACAAGATACCTGGTGAAGGTGATGCATCTCTAATATACTGCAGCCTTCTGCTGTGCAAATTTACCTTTAGCCTCTCCCCATGGTTTGGGACACCACCTTCACTGTCAGTCCACACCCATCCCACAGCACATGCTGCTTATGCTGAAAACCCCTCTGTGTGCTAATTCCTGCCCCACTGCTCAAGACATACAACACTGACTCAAATGCAGGCTCCTTCCCCAACCTCTGTGGCTCCCACTCCTCCCCCCTCCTCTTCTGACATGCTTTATCCCTTTACCCTGGACTCCCTTGCTCCCAGGCAGCACCTTCCCTCTCCTCACCCCACACCTCTTGATGAGGAGAGTACAGGTCCTGCATGAGGCAGATGGGGGGCTCCTACCCTATCTCCACTTGGTCATACACAGATGCCCTGACAACCCCTTTACCTGATCTCTGGAGCTGTCACCCTCCTCATTGACATTGCAGGTCTTCAACTTCATGGCTGAAACAGCACAGGTCAAGGGTAAGCCATGGCAGCACTTGAACCTATCCTCCAGATCACCTCTGTCAGCAATGAGGGATAAGTGGGAGAAGATGAGTTTCCAGCACACAGACCTTGAGGCATGGAGACCTGCTTCTCCCTTGTCAGTCCTGGGCAAGCTCCATGCTTCCTGTACAGTGCTCTGCCAGTCCCCAGCAGTGGCTGCAGGTCCCCACATCTGCTCCACAGATGGAAGAAGGGCAGGGCTGGAGGCAGTGAGGACTGACAGCCCTTAAGCTCAGCAGGACTGGAGCAGCACCTGGGCACAGCCTCCCAATGGGCAGAGGTACCTTTTGCCCTTTCTTGTCCTTCCATGTCCCATGCTGTCCTCACTTCTGTCCTGCCCTCCCCTCTGCCTTCCCATGCCCTCACCAAGCTTGAAAGCGCTGCTTTCCAACCTCTCCAGCTTGACATACCTGTGCTAGCCATGTCATGGACCCCATGGTGACATGGCCACATCTAACCTGCCGCCCACTGTGACATGGCCACCACATTTCCCATTTTGCCTCAGATGTCCTTCTGGGGCATGTCCGTAGCTATAGCTCATATTCCAGTAGGTTCCAATGCCACCCTGCATCACCCTTGTGAACTGTTTTCCATTGTAAACATGTTAGGGTCTGGTCTGCAGCCTTGTAAAGGAAACCTGGCTTTTACACTCAGGTGAAGACTTGCACGTTTAGGGAAAACAACTTTCTTCCACCTTTTCCCAGGCTCTACTCCATTCCTTCACTCCAGAGTCCTCTCCTCACACCTTGTTACCACCATTGGTTACGTCCGATACAGAGTTAAAAGAAGCCTATAGTCCACCTTTCAAACAATAAATACTTTGCTTGTGTTGAAAGGGCTTAGTTAGCTAAACTTTTATTGTGTGGTTGGATAAGGAGGAATTCTTGAGATATCATGTCCTTGAGCAAGACTGATAGAACAAACCGGCCTTGTATATGCAAGAATGGACAAGGGATAAACTGATCATGTGCAGGAATAAGGGTCAACTAGCAAACATGGTGAGAAAGGCTATCACTGACCACCAGAGGACCTCATGCAGCCACCAACCAATTTGAGTACGCATGCGTCAAGTACATTTGCATATATTAATGAGTTATAGGAAAAACATGAATATGTTAATTTATTCTCAGAAATATAATGAATATGTATATTTGAAATTGTATTTAACCCCATGAGTGAGCAACTAGGTGTGCATGTTAAGAGGATCTATCCCCCCTATACCCAGCACTGCACTAAAGAATTCCTGTCTTCTAAAGCTTCAAGCCAAACCTTAGCGGGTTTCTTTTGAGACTGGATTTTGTGGTATCACATCCAGTCCCTTCAGTGAGGCAATCCATGTGGGGGTTGCAGGGCACTGGTTACCACCAGTACAAAGCTGTTTCTCTCTGCTGTTCCTTTCTTCTCACACTTTTCCAGTGTGGGGTCTCTATGGGAGCTGCAGTTCCTTCAGAAATATCTGTCTACTCTAGCATGGTTTTTCCACAGACCGCAGTGAATATCTGCTCCATCACCATGGAAAACCCTCTCTTCTTTTTCTCACCTTGTTGTTGCCTGTGCCGTCGCTCTCTTTTTGCTCCCTCTTACCTCTCTTTGTCATTTTCTGCCCTCCCAGGCTCTTCCCGCATTGCCGCCATCGAGGCTGCGGGGTTCGGCCATGCCCTGCGATGGGTCGGGTGGATCCATCTGGGACCAGCTGTGTCCGGCATGGAGCAGCCCCGGGCCCTCCGCACAGGGGACGCAGCTGCAGTCCCACAACTACCAAAACCTGGCCACGTACACCCAATATATTGGCTTATGTATTCCCTAAGGCTTTCTTCCTCCACAAGGTGCAATGCTGCATTCCCATGCGTTCTGCACCAGCCCAGACTGGAAGGCCTTACCAGCAAGTCAAAAAAGCACTGGGTGTCTCAGTCTTCTCCTCACCCTCTGTTCTTACAGTGCGTTTTGTTGCTTATCAGATCAGTCACCAATTTCAATACTAGCTGAACTTCAACTTTCTTGAGTCCATTCCAATAAGTTAGAGCAGTATCTTTGTATTACTCCTGAGAAGCCCATCTATGCTTTTACCTTTTGTGTACTTTTTTTTAATCTCAGTCAGGATTTTCCTGTTTATCCATGTTTTCATATACTACGAGGTTCTCCAAAACGCAGAAGCTCACCACAATGCAAAGCTACACTTGTCTTCTATTATTATTCCCCAACCTATGTCTGAACCATTAAGTTTAACCTGAAGTTTGTAATATAAACATTTGCTGTTAAATCTTTTGCTAGGCTTGTGTGCACCATGCCTAGCCTGACAACTGTTTCCAAGAACTGTATTACTGCCATTTGTCATTAATCAACAATATCAGCCCCAAAACTCAAAAGCATTTTCAGTCAACCTTGGGAAATCTATCAAAATTATATCAATATACATTTGGCAATTGCAATATTGCAGATTCTGCACCAGAAATTTCTATGAGATGCAGGGCTACTAGATCACATATTTGTCAAAGTATCAGAATCAAGCAAATGATCAAACCACATTTTGGTGTCTGAACATGTATGTCAGGACAGACAGAAGAGTCTAAGCTAAGAGTTAACTGACACCGCTTGTGTGGGCAGGAATTAGAACTGGAATGATTTCCCTAGCCACTCAGTCTTGGTCTCTCATGTTACAGTGGTCACCTTACTGCAGTTCCATCCATAAATGCATCAGATACAAAGGTACTAATTGTCACACTCTCCCAGTACAAAAAAAAGAGACTATTCCAAAACAGATTTTCTCTGAGAGTTATAAATTTTTATTGAATTCCAAATGTGGGTTTTAATGATGGCCAATTTTCATCTTCTTCTTACACTAACATCGACCTTTAGTTTAAACAGTCTTTCTACTTCAGTAATCTTTACTTGACTTTGTGTATCTTTAAAAGATAAACTTCTCCTGACAGCTTTCATTTCGCCAAACTCATGCAGCATACTTATGTTGAAGGGGGTCTCTGTTTCCAAATCCTCATACCTATTGTCTGCACTTGCAGTTTGAGTACATTGTTCTTGAACATGGATGAACAGAATAGTCCACAGCATTCTAGATCAGTCTAGCAGCACCTTTTACAAAAGAATTAGTATTATCCTGATTTCAGATATAAAGGGTTTGGTTTTGTCCTTTTCTGCACTTACTTCTTTTTCGTTTGGCTTTTTTCCCGTATTATATCACACTGGTGACCTAGACTTACCTTGTAGCATTACATAAGCCCTCATCTTGCTCTCTAACATTTCTTAAATAAACACCCCAGTTTGTATAGTAATCTTGCTATTAATCCTTATAAAAACATGTCTCATCAAGATCATCTATTTCTATCTATATCATTCAGTGTCTTCCAACCATGTGTTATCAGCAGATTCCGAATTTCAGTATCTATCCTAAGGCAATAGAAGAATTGTTTTCTGTTCTGAGCTCTATCATAAAATAAACATGTTTTTCATAGTATTTGCCTAGCTCGGTTCAGGATTAAATCTTTTAGAAAAATCCCAAGCCACTAGCATTTTATTACTAAATGGTGAGCAGCATACAGGCTACATGAGTTGAGTTTCCTCAGTGAATTTACATTATATTACAACTCTGGCCACATAAATTATTTTGTCTTCCTAAAATGCTAAAGGTATAGTTTCAGTAGGGGTTTGCCAGGAAAATAGAGAAAGAAAAAAATTATGCAAACCATGCGCCATTCTGGACAAATAATGCTCGGAAATGAAATACTTTATTAACTGTGAAGTACATTTAAACAGCTCATAGTATTTTTAGGGAACTTTAGAGGTTGATAATTTTTCATATTTTGTCTAGCACTTTATTCTGAGCACATATAACACATCCCTATGATGTGCTAGGCTGCCCTTGCAACTAGTGAACTTTATGGCTCAGAACTATGTAAGAGTATCTTTGGACAGTTTCCATGCTCAGTAGCACTACATTTCATATTAGCAGTGGAAGATTGTTAACTTTACATTCTGTCCAAAGACGTGCTGAATTCTGAGTAAAGTCAAAAGACCTTGCCACAGCTCTCTGTCACAGGGCAAATTTTACCTGAGATTCTTATTGTTTGGCTTGAAAAAAAGAAAGCTTTAAGCTCCTATCCTAGACTACAGTTTCATATCCAGTGATTATATTTTTAATAGTGTGGTGGGTTTACCCTGGCTGGGCACCAGGTGCCCTCCAAGCCCTTCTATTACTGCCCCCCAACCTCTGTCAGCAGAGCACACAGGGAGAGAATAAGATGGAAAAAAAACAAAATTGTGGGTTATGATAAAGATGCTATTCTCTACTTCCCATCCACAGACGATGTCAGGCCGAGTCCAGGAAGCAGGACTCCAGAACACCTATCAGTTGCTCAGAGGACAAAGCCGAATGTCCCCCCCCATCCTCCTCCTGCCCTCTCCCTTTATAGTTGAGCTGATGTCATATGGTATAGAATATCCCACTGGTCAGCTCAGGTCGGCTGTATCCCCTCCCCCATCTTGCCCCCCCAGCCTCTGGTGCTGTGTGAG
>WTSP01026617.1:86295-115319 GCA_025331215.1 Actenoides lindsayi | reverse complement strand
AAGCAGGCCCTAGAAATGAAGTGAAAATTCTTTTGCCTTATATGACAGCTGTTTCATGCTCCTTGTGATAAGACGTGGGGTACTGGCGAGTGTTAGTGAACAGTGACGCAGCAGTGAGCTGGCTGAGCCAGGCAGAATGACAGGGTGGCTGGAGCCTGGGGAAGCCAGTGTTTTCCCATATTCCCTGCAGGAGTCCAGGACATGGAGCCCTGAGCTTAGCCCAGCTACAACAAAAGAATTAGGTGGTAATGGCAAAAGTAATAAAAAGACGCATAAAACAAGAGCTGCAAGTACTTGTCATGCAGGGAAGTGATAAAGGAGGAAACAAACTGCTTAGGAGAGAAAGTCAGTGGATCAGAGAAGCCCTGTGCAGAAGAGCCCCTGTAAACCTTAGAAGTCTGACCAGAGCACAAAGTGCTTCTGAGTAAAAATCACATGTATATGTATGTGACATACGTTTGGGTTTTTTGTAACATATGCATGCTACATGCATATTTGTTTTTTCTGAAGAGAATTTGCAGAGTTCTGATAGCTTTGAACTAAAAGCTAAAGACTGTTATTTTTAAAATAGCATTAAAATCTGAAGCTTGTGAAAAAATTGTATTAATAAGCTGAGCTCCTCTATGGTGCCCGAGCAAAGGCTTCCACATGGGAGATCTCCGTCGGTTGTGCCATTTGGTCTCCTTTCTGCTGCGTTCTGGGCTGACCAGAGTTTGGGAGAAGACAGGTCCAGTGTTAACACCAGCTACAGCCAGCTGAGCTTACAGCAGGGCAGAGCCCTACCACAGTTTTGATAAAAGTTAACGCAGACACGTTCAAACTACCTTTTTCTTCTGGCATTTCGAAAACCTTTGGGTACTTACCCAAGGGTAATTTTGCACAGCAGAATGTGGACTGACACTCAAACCCCTTACTTTAGTATCTCTGCTACACAAAGACTCTGTGTTGAGGCTATGCATTAGTACCTATGTCTCTGCTCCAGCTCTCATTAGAGGTGGAAGGAAAAAAGTAATTATTATGCTGGCTAGCCCAACCCTTGTGAATGACTGGATTTTCCAGTTCAGTGTATTCCCTCATTCCTCACTGCAGCAAAGTTGATTTGGTTTTTTTTTTATATCCCAGACAACGTGGCTTTGTCACTTTTCAGATATTAAGGTAAAAAACATTACTTCACTTGGGTTGCAATTTTTTCCTTAGCACTTAGGAAAGCACGCTAGGGCCTGGCCACTCAACCTTTACACAATGGCAAAATGTTACCAAAGCTTTACATGCCAGGGCTGTGAACGCAGCCTGTGCAGTGTGAGCTCCGGCACAGGGGGCTGTGTGGCCCGAGCACACCTCTCCAGCTGGAAGATGAGAATGCAGAACAAAAAAGTCCGGTATTTTTCTGGCTGATCTCACAACAAAGGCGACTGTAGAATCTGCAGCACTCCACTGGAAAAACCTGAGTCAACTTCAGTATTTTAAATTAATACAGCGTTTTGTGTTCCACGAGGCCAGTAAAGAGTATTATTAAAATAGCAGAGCTGCCTTTTAAACGTCTGCCCAGACGCTACCTCAGATTTTGCTGACCGGCTCTTCTGAGTCATCCTTCAGCCCCGCAGCTGCCCTAACCAGTCCTTCGCGTCCCGAGAGGACCTAAACCCAAACCCAAACTAACCCCTTGCTCTCCTATCGGAATTTAAACCTAAACCTCTGACATTTCGGGGGGGGGAGGAGGAAAAGGGTAAGGACGTGACGGCCGGCGCCGCGCGGCCCCGCCGTTAGAGACCGAGCCCCGCGGGCTGTCAGGGAGCCCCGTCCGCTCCGCGCAGCCTCCCAAGCCCAATTCCTCCGCCCAAAGCGGCACTTTCCCCCCCGGACCTGCGTTTCCACCTCGAGAAGCGCGTTCCGCCCCCGGGCCCTGTGCCGCGGAGGGCAGCGCGGGGGCCGCAGCAGCAGCATCAGCGGCTCCCGCGCGGGGCGTTGCAGCGGGCGGGGCGGGCGCATGCGCGGAGCGGCTCGGCGCGCGCGCGCAGGCAGCGGGGCCATGGCCGCCCGTCGGTGGGGCCGGGGGGTGTCGGCGCCTTGAGGCGGCGCGCCGCGGCCATGGTGCCTCGAGGAGCCGCTCTGCCGCCGCCGGGCACCGAGCCGCCGCCGCCGTGAGGCGCGGAGCGCCCGCCGCGCCCCCGTGGAGCAGCAGCAAGAGGAGGAGGCGGAGGCGGAGGAGGAGGCGGCGGCGATCCCGCCGGCCCAGGTGATTTCCTCCCCCCCCGCCGCCTCAGACACGCGCGTGCCCTTCCCCCGCCCACCCCCGGCTCCCGCGCGCGGGGGCGCGTGCTGCCCCGGCCGCTTGCGCGGGCCGCAAGTTCCCGTAGCCCGCCGTTTGCACGCGTGTCCGTGCGTTAGCGTGGCGGGGCTTCCCCGGCGCCTCCTGCGCGCAGCGGCCCATCCTCCCCTCCCTCCTCCTCCCGTCCCTCCGCCCTCCCCTCCCTCCGCCGGCGCTGGCTCGCCGCGAGCTTTGCAGGGGGTTACTGGAGTTCAAAGGCGGCGGGGGCCGGGGGAGGCTGCGAGGGGCTTTCCGCAGCGCCGGCGATGAATGCGGGAGTTTCGCCTGGCAGGCGGCCCGCAGGAAATAAGTCGCCGGTCGGGGAGCGTGCGTGGAGGGTGGGGGTCGCAGAGCTTGCCCGCCTGCCGACGCGTGCTCAGCCCGGCGAGGAGCTCCGCTCGGCCCCGCGGGTGGGTGGCTCCGTGCTGCGGGTGTGACCGAGCTGCCGCCTTCGCCGGGGAGGTCGCGCCGCTCCCCTCCCTCCCTCTCTCTCTGGGCTCTGCCTTTATTATTTTCTGCTTTCCGCAGCCGGCTGTAAATATCCCCTTGACTGTTTTCCGAGTGGCCTGGCGCCGCGCGCCTTCGGGGGCGAGTGCTGGAGCTGCGTGGCGTGCCGGGCTGGAGCGGGCAGGTGGGCGCGGGGAGGCCCGGCTGTTCCCGCTGGGGCCCGGCCCTGCTCCGTGTGGTACCGCTTATGTAAGAAGCGGTCTCTCCCTGCCGTGAAGAACGGGGCTTTTTCTGGCTTTCCTACTTATGTCACGTTAATCCATTTTTTGAGACCTTCTGCAGCCGTTAAGGTTTGTGATGGGAATTTTCGGTCTTTCTCCGTGATCGAGAGTAGTTCTGTGTGCTGAGTACACTCGTGACAGACGGTTGCTCTTTGAGGGATTCTTACCTTTCGGTTGTGCTGCCTTTTTGGGGACTTGGTGCATAAAGAATATGATTGGGAGAATAAAGTGAAACAAAGATGGGTTTTTGCATAATGCTTGTAAGTATCAGTAAACAAAGGCAAATAATAGCTGTTATAGGCAAAAAATACCATGCCTTTATTTACCGGTGAAAAATAATTCTGTAGTGATTGACTCATAAATATTAGCCATCTGTGACCGCCTTCAAAATACTACTTTTTTGAAGTGTGCAAGTGTTGCTGTATTCATTTCTTCTGCAGTTTTTAGTACAAGAGTTTCTGTTAACTTGTTCTGTGGATTTGGAACTTGGATGCTTCTAGTTGTATTTGCGTTAGGGGGCTTTGTATGTATAATGTACCCCTAGAGATCAAACTTGGGAGGGGAAGAAGGCAAAAACTGTTAATTACTCTCTTTGATAGCTTTTGTAGGCTGATGAAGATTAATTAAATATTGAAACAAGTATTTTTTAAAGTGAGAGCTGTGAGGCTGTGGCCCCTGTAACTTTGGTTTATCTTTAACCTTGGCTTGTTTTTGCCAGTTACCTTAAAATAACTAGCTACCTGTGCATAGGAAACTATCTTTTTGTTTCTAGTTAGTTTTAATAATGATGGTAATCAGCTGCTCTTTCTTTTTTTTTTTTTTGTCATGAAAAGGACTTTATTAATTCCTAAACTTACTGGCACTAGGAAATCGTTGTCTCTTTTTCTTTGTGACCACCATTAACGTGGAAGGATCCTCAAAATCTTAGAAAGCAGCGCAAAGCTGCTGCTCGTCCAAAACACAGGATTCACTTTATTTATATCAATCTTATGAGGAGCTACTGAGGTGAGAGCAACTTAATTCTGATGGGAGATAAGAACTGAGCAACATGTGTTGGAAGAAATGCCGAGGAATGCCTTCCTTTGGAGGTGTGGGGAAGAGAGGAGTATCTCTCTTCATTTCAGCAGCTGGAGCCTGTGGTGCAGATGCAGAAAGGCACATGATGCCAGTAAGATGTCAACGAATGGGTGTGTCGTGGAAAACTGTATAAGCCTGCTTAGTGTTTCACGTTGCACTCTAAAAAACATTCCCTGGGCTTTTTGCGGACCTCTGGTTGGTTTCCTTCTCTTCCCACAGACACAGGGATAGCTCCTCTTTGGGTCATCTGGAACTCTTTACATCTGTGTGTTGATTTGCTTTCTTTCTGAATCCGTTTTTAGCTGCAGATACACCTGGCGTTGTTTGTTGTGGTTATAGAGTGGACAGTCCACTGTCGTTTTTGCTTTTTAAGTGCACGTTCACATCTAGCACCTTCAGTATGACTCAGGCATTTGTGCCAGTTTCCCTGCCTTTACTTTTATAATATTTCCTTTCATTTTAGAGAAGCCCTGCTGCTTTGTAATTAGTTGCCTACTTGAAAGGAAGATTCCGAAGTGGGTACTTAATCTCGTGGAGTTTTTCTGGAGGGTTTTTTTTTTGTTGCATGTCTTGAGTTTTGACATGTTTTAAAAGGGACTTTTCTAAGTATTTTCACCATTTGTTTGATCATTCTGTCATGCAAGTCTGGTACTGCAGGAAGCTGAACTGCCTACTTCACAGGCCTGGAAGCTGATGCTCATTATTTATGACTCAAATAGCGACGGCAGCAGCAACAGGAACTTTATCAGTATTGACCTAGAGAAATCTTGAGCCTTATTTCATATTTCAACTTCTTAGCAGGCAAGTAACTAGTTACTGGCATTGCAGGTTCTAAACATGGGTTGTGTCTGTATCTGAAGTGGCTAAAAACTAAATGAGCAACTGTGGAGGATGAAATAATGTATCACCCTGTCCTTTCGCTTCATCCTGGTAACACACTGGGGTTGCAGATTTCTTGTGTGTGTGTGAGGTTGATGAGGTAGGCCAGCTTTACTTGCGTGGCTTTCTATGATCCAGGTCTCTGAGGTGGGTTGTCATAGACTGCATCATCTTGGGCTGTTACTAATGCTCTGTGTACAGGTCCTCTGGGTATTCTGTCCTCTGCAGAGGCACTTTGGGATTGCTGCCCAGATTTTCTGAGAATGTGCTGATACAAATGTGGTTAGGCAGGCTGGTAGGTGGAGGCTTGCGAACATGACTGTCATGGGGGGTAGGGGGGAAGCCAAATAAGTAGTTAATAAACCAAACCTTGGACTGTAAAGAAACCGTGGAGTCCAAAAAGACATCAGAGCAGTTCAGTTTGTTGATTCAATCTAGATTTTTTTTTTTCCTGAAGGTATTATTAGTTATATTTTGATTTTAGTGAATTAGATTCCTGTCTTTCAGGTGCCTAACTGAGCACAGCAAATCTGTGCTCTAAAAAATGAGGAGCCCCTCTTAATGTGACTGGATTTGAACTGATCAAATGCAGGTAGAGTGCTGGTCCTATAGGAATCCATAGAAAAATTTTGCTGCATACCTGCTGGATTTGTTAACCTTTGATAATACGTGGTAGACTCCGGGTTCAGTTCCCTGGTCTTATCTGCTTATTATGAAAAATAAAAGACACAGGATGTTTTACAGACTTCCTCTAAATAATACGCTTGCTGTATAATCGTGAGTGTACTGCAGCTGCTCATAGTGTATCAGTGTACTCCAGAAATAAATCTTTAAAGAAAATTGTAACTTCATAGCTCTGTAATATGTATCCTTATTTCCTGAACTGATTTTCTTCTCCTTTGTATAAAACTTGCTAGAATTAATGAAGGTTGAAAATATAGATTTCTTTTTTCTTTCTTCTTCTATACTCTTAACTGTCTTTAGTTGTTTTTTGTCCAATTTTAAGATGCCTTTAATGTGGATGCATGTTCACCTAAGTCTCTATGAACAGCTAAGAAGTTTACCTAAGTTGTTTTGCAGTAAAAGTTGTTTTTCACAAAGTATGTTACCTATTTATTTGGAATCATTAATCTTAGCTGTGCTTCAGTTCACAACTGAATGAGTCTCGGGGGAGTAGGAATTTAGGAATTCATTTGTTTTTTAGGTAGAAATAACAGTTTTTCCAGTCACATCACCTCAGCACCTGTATAGCTATCCATATTGTTAGACCAGATGGGGGGGGGAATGAAATTGTTTCTTCTTGTTAACTTCTTACATAGAAAGATTGAATAGCCCCTTTGCAGACCAACTCTCTCTAAACCTTTAATTTGATGGGTAAATACTCTCTCTTACTTGAAATTACTGAACTACTCCAGTGAACTGCAAAAACTGAGTATTAGTGGAAATGCTGACCGGGTCCTAATGACAGTGTTACTGTACACGACTGCTTTATTAGTGCACTTGGTATGCTCACTGTGTCTGGCCTTCTCAGCAGAAATTTTTGAGTGCTGTCCTTGTTAGCCGATTTCAATTGTATGGGAGCAAGACATCTTTTGGTTTTCTTGCTGCTGACTGCATGGGAAAGAGCTGTTTTGATGGATTGGTGACTCACGTACTCTCCAGAGTTCTAGGTTTTCATTTTTTTTTTCCTACAGACTCACAAAGGGAAATTCTTTTCTGAGTGCGTATCTGATAAAACTTTTCATCTTCTCTTTTTTTTTTTTTCCTCTCAAACTGATGATATAAATATCTAAATTTGAGAAGGATGGGATTCTTCTGTACTTCAGATTTCTTTCTGTTTGCTCCCAAGAACAAGACAGGCATATAGAAGGAGTTTGGAGAAATGTGTGAATGCAACCCAGCTGGTTTTAGTCTAATTTCAGTTTTTGAGCTGTGACACTGAACTTTTCTGTAGTTACACACAACAATTGTATATTTTGGGGTTTTTTTTAGTGTGGTTTTTTCCCCTTCTTCCAGATTTAGCAAATTTTGCCCTATATGGAAAAAAAAAAGCTTTTCCTGGTGATGTTTTTAGTTTCAGAACATATCACTGAAAAAGAATTTAAACTAAATAATTTAACTGATCAAAGTCTGCTTGTTGATGGACATATCCAAAGTAACTAGAATTTTGTAGATGTGAGGAACCAACTTACTTCTTTTGGTTTCTAGTCAATCTCCCAAGTATTTCAGGTTGTAATCCTGCAGGAGAAGGAGCATCTGGTCCACAGATGTTAGGCTGAATGTTGCATGATCAAATCTGGTTTTGAAATTCTGCTCCAAACTGGAATTACTGTGTGATTCTGTGATCTTGCTGTGGTGATTTTTGGTGGCAGTAGAATAAGTCTTAAATTTGCAGATACTCCAGTGTACTTCTGTAACTATTAAGTAACTTTATAATGAATGCTTTTCTAAGAAACTCTGCTCTGTTAGTATAATTTTTGCACCTGCTTGTGTAAATGGATGTGGATTTTGTGTGCCCTTTTGGACTGTTACCAACGAGTGATTGGATAGATTTATATTTATGTTGGCACATAACAGTTACACTGGTTTAAGTGGCATAACTCACAGCTTCATCTGAGATGGTAACATTTTCTGTGATGACAAAAGCTCCGAAAGAAAATGCTATTAAAGGAAAAGTGTGTTTTATCTTTGAGGGCTTTTTTTGAGTTTACTGCTAATGGAATGAGCTGGGACAGACTTGTGATAGAATTTTATCTTTATAATCATGTTTTGCTAATTCTCTTTTCTTTGAGGCTAACTAGGAATGTGCTTTTGACAAAGCTGGTGTGTCAGATGAGGGAAGATTTTTTTTGAAGAGTACTGTTAGAAAACAAAAATGTTTCCATGAACATTAATCAGTTATGATGGGAAGTTGTAAAAGGTGGTTTTGGTCAAATAGCATAACTGTGCTTGCACTCACTTAGGAAGAACTTCAGATTTCACCTCCTAAGACTGTTCTTTTTCTTATCCTGTTCTGGAACAGCTAGATATTTGAAATCATGGGGGAAAAAAACTTGAAACACAGAATAGTGGCTTCCGAGTTCTGTTCTTAAGCCCATTTTGTGGCCATGTGCAACAGTGACCTAGTTTTTTCCTAACGTGTGAGCATCCAGCAACTCTTGCCATCATCATTTCTCTAAACGTTTTAGAGGTTTAATGTTGTGGTGTGGGGTTTTTTTTTTTGTTTGTTTGTTTTTACACCAATCAAAATAATGTATTGTGAGAGCTCTTTACAATCTAATGAGCTTAGAGCAGTGGACTTTGTTGCTCGTCTGCATTACGTTCTGTTAGGACTTGGCAGCAGTTACAACCGAGGCTTTATTTAACACATCCGCGTTTCTAGTGGAGTTAATGTTAAAGAGTTTCTTATTAGTATTGGATGCTTCTTCAGTCAGTGCCAGCATATGCTGCAGAGCTGCAGTGGCTGCTTCTCGTGGCCTATCCATTTTGACATGATGTGAGTTTCAAAGTTTGCTTTGCTTTTGTTTTAACAGGGTTTGAAATGTAGATTGTTTCCTTAGGATAATATAAATGTTGCACTTTTCAGTTTTTTTAGATTCTGCCTGTGTGAATTTGGGAGGCAAAATTTTTTCAGCTTAATTTGGGTGTGGTAAATAGCAATTAACTTTCAGTATTAGGAGAATTCCATGGAATTCTGCATTTGGAATAAGTAAGGAAAGTGGAAGCTCAAGTGAAAATTTCCTTCTTGTCCTACATGTTTGGTTGTTGCTAATGGCTGGAAAGGGTTTGATGGTTATGAGCACATTATCTGAAATCAGGTGCTTGCTGTCACTTTACGTGGGTATTTTTATGACAGAGTGAAAACCTGTCTGTCAGTTCCCCACCCACCCATAAGCCCTGATTTACTTGGAAAAGTAACCTAGCAAAAAACCAGGAGACAGCTTGATTTCAAAGTAGTAATTAATTTTGCAAACTTGGCAAAACCAAAGACTTGTGAAAATTTCAGGACAGTTAAAATGTTTTGATACTAATTACTTGAGCTGTGTGCTGAGCATGGGCTTGTATTTCAGTGTGCAGCCTGGCAAAACTTTATATACAGTCTGCGTAGCTCCCAACTTTTGTTTGTACAATACCATACGCTTAAACTACATTTTGACTGGGCAGTGGTTTTGTTTGTTCATTTTAAGTATTGGTCATATTCTGGCTGACCTCTTGATTCGTTTTGGGAGGCACTGTGAAATGCAGGTACTGCGTAGGATGCCCGGTGTCACAGGGAGGCATTTCCTGTACGAGGGGAAGGATGTGCTGCTGTCTTTGGGGTTTGTGGAGCTGCTGCAAGAGCTCTGCAAAAAGTGCCTGCGTTTATTTACATAACTGGAAAAGTTAGGCTGTGGGCTAGATGATGACAGGCAGCAGCCCTGTGAACTGTGGTTTACTGAGCCGTATCTCGGTTTTTATCTGTCTTGACTTCTTGAGCTGAATTAATTTTGTCATCATGTCTTGACAAGTGTCAGTGTGGCTTTTGATGTGCGCATGAGCAGTTTGTGATAGCATCTTGGCCGTGGCACCGCAAAACTTCAGCTGGGGGTCATACGTGTGTTCCCATACATAAGGGAAGAGTTCGGTGACTTTTTGTTTTCTGTATATGAGCATGGCTTCATTTCATGCTGTGCTTCCATGTTGGCTTGAGAGTATAAAACTCAGACAACTGCAGAAGCCTCTGGAACTTACACAAGGACAGTATAAAGGAACTCCTGTAAAACTTCATTTTAAAAAGTGTAGTTCCAAGTGCAGATTTTTCTGCTTCATTGGTCAGGATGTAGTTCTTCCCAGTTGTCCCCCTAATAGTTGGGAGCCTTTTCTTAAATCTGAGCTCATCTGGGGACTTACTGTGTTGCAGGTAATTGTTTTTACTTATTTGAATGGCTGCTTGTGGATAAAAACTAGCTGGGTCATCCCCACCTTGGCCCTAAATACTTGAACTTCGCTGCTCTAATACTGTGTATATAGTTGGTGGCTCACAAATACAGCCGGGATGAATGCTGTTCTGAGGGTGGGCAGGTGGTAAAACCAAAATATTTCCTTTGGGAGCAACTGTCAACCTCAGCTGAAGGCAGTGCTCTGACAGGGTGTGGAAACAGATCATTCTGCTCTTTAAAATGGTCCTGTTGGTGAGTAGTTCTTTTGAGATGCTGTTGTGGACTGTTAATTTTTTATCTGTAAAAAAACCCCAAAACAACAAGAAAACAACCCACCAAAAACGCACCCTTTATTGTCTTGAATCATCCATTTTCTCTGATTGCATGATGCTCCAAAATTAAATTACTTTCTGTTATTCTGGAGTGAAGATATATAGTCTTTTGTTGGTATGACTCCATATGGTGACTTACATTAAAAAGACTGGAATAGTTGGATTATTGGTCCTAATCTTCAAAACACACAGCTCTCAAATTTCATAAATATATAAATTCGTAGATGTTAATGAATGCTATAAATTATTTTTTAAAATCTTAGAATTGGAAAATTATTTCTTTCAATTTGCACTGTGGAAGTGAATGTAGCATGTTTGAAGAACTGGTTTAGTTGGTTATTTCATTTATGTGGCATAGAAAGAGTGTTAAGTCAAGTGCAGGTAGTGTCTGAATTCTGTTGGTGTTTGCTTTCTAAAGCTTAGCATCCTAGTGTTTATGTAGTACCTAGTGTATTGGGATCTTGGATGCTATAGTAGTACAAATAAGAGTGAAGTTTTATTTGGTGCACAACCTTTGACCATTTTTGTGGCATTAACCTGCTCCCTGCCCTTTCCCCGGGTTACATTATCACTGTGGAAAAATTGCTAGCAAATTGACCTTTATTTAGCAAAAATACAAGCTGTCCTGTCTGGATTTGAATTTAACTCAGTTGATTCATTCAGTCATTTGTGGCCACACAGGAAGCCCCATTCATGTGATCACAAAGCCTAATAGTTGTTTGTACAGTGAGATTGATCTGATTACTCTTCTCTGTCTTGTGCTATTTACAGTCTGCTGCCAGTTCACGGAAAGGGAAGAGAATGGCTGCAAAGGAGAAGTTGGAGGCAGTATTAAATGTGGCCCTAAGGGTCCCAAGCATCATGCTGTTGGATGTCTTGTACAGATGGGATGTCAGCTCATTCTTCCAGCAGATCCAAAGAAGTAGCCTGCACAACAACCCTCTCTTCCAGTACAAGTACTTGGCCCTTAATATGCATTATGTGGGTAAGTTCATATGTATAAAAAAAGCCCAACACTATTGTAGTAAATACCATTTTGCTTACTACAAGAATTTGGTAATAGCATGATAATATATTGATTGCAACAAATAGCACAATAATGTATTCATTACAATTCTGCTTAAGGGACTGTTTATGTTAGCAGTAAAGAAGTCCTGTCTAGGGTCTTTTATTGAACTCTGTTATTTAGTCTTGATACGTAAATAGAGTAAATCTGGTGCCTGGAAACATGATTGATGCCCTGAAAGAATAGCACAGTGACTTTTGCCTGTGTCTGACTCATGAGAAAGCTGCTGTGAAATGCTACGCAGACAAGAAGTATTGTAACTTAAATCATTGTCATGAAACAAAAGACTAGGGAAAAGATTCTCTTGTTTGGATGGTGACCACAGCACCAGGTTACCTCTCATTGCTGTATGGACATGGCTCTTCAGTTCACAACCTTCTGAACTGTATATATGCTGTGAATGGATTAGAGCAGGTAGCAAGTCCTTTTATTGCAGATAAATAGACAGAATTATTTACAGAGCTTAGGGAGCTAAGGTTTGAACCTTGGCCTGCAAGTCTGGCATGCTAGGTGGCTGGTTTCAGGAGATGAAAGGATTGATGTTCTGGGACCTGCTTCCCAGGTGGGTATGTGATTCATCTGGTGACTGCACACGGGGTTAATTAGGGCTTGGATCCAGGCTGTTGAGGTTGATAGCCAGTGAGGATCTGCCCAAGTACTGCCGAGCTTGGAGAGAAATGGCTAGCACATCATTTTCCCACTCTGCAGTGCTTCCTCCTTAGAGATGGCTTTGGAGGATGAAGATGTATTGCAGTCAGCTAAAGGAAACATGCTTTAGTTAAGTAGTCAGAGGAATGTGTGTTTGGTTTTTGTTTGTTTTTTTAATATTTTTTTTTTCTTATTTGTGGGTTTTGTGTGGGGTGTTTTGTTTTTTGTTTGTTTGGGGTTTTTTTTGCCTGCCCCTCTAAGCAGTATGTCCAGGTTTTTAATCCTGACTGTGTAAGTGCTGGCATCTGACTTTTCTTTTTTAATTTAATTGTCTGGAAATGATTTACTACCATTAAAAACACATGTGGCTTTCTTTGTTACGGCTTCACTACGCTCGTCCTGTGACACCAATATACTTTTAGTGCAAAAAGCTGGTTTTCCAGTTCCCTTTTCATAGGTTTGTGAGAGAGGGTACTTATTTGTTGCTGGTGAATGTGACACAGGACTGTGGTAGTGGCGTGTAACTACAGCTGGCTTTCTCATGCATTTATATGCACACAGGTACCTTTTAGGAGTTATTTTATCAGATCAGTTTCTAATATAGAACTAGAAGTGGAACAAGGAAGCTATCAAGATGTTACTGGGTAATTTCCATCTGTGATGTAGCTCCTCTTTATAGTCATTTGATAACCTTGTCCTCACTTAGGTACGTCGAGATGCCTGCCCTTGCTGTAGTGCTTTTTATTGGTGTATTGTTACCAAAGTGTTTCTCATCTGGATGCTATTTTAGTACTAACACAGTAGATTCTGACTTTGCCCTCCTCGCACAAGTGGTGCTTTTGTGCTGGTGCACACTCTCAGCACTTCTTTTACTTTTTGCTTTTGCAATATCGAGGGTACTTTTACTGCTCCAACTGGTAGTTGCTGAACAAGATGGGCTTAGAAATCAAGTTTCTTGTTTTAAAAGATTTTTGCACAATTTTCAGTGACAAAACTTTGCTAGTACTTTTCAAATGAAGTTGATTTGTTTCAATTCCTTTGTTATTGGGATTTTTAAAGCAGTATCAGTGTGAGGCTGGGCTAAATTGATTTGCATGGCTACATGAGATTTTATATAGATTTAATTGCATCAGCTTACAGTATAAACTTAATTAAAGTAACATATCAAATATGTAAATTGGATTGTAAGGAAAACAAAGTACTTTTCCACCAGTTTGGGATATTAAGCTTCTTTGGATATATGTTGGGGGAAATTAACTGCCAGCGTGTAATTTCAATAACTTACTGTGAATATGTTTGAACACGCTAATCTGTTTTATTTAGGAAAAAAAAATCCTCTGTTTTCAACATGATTATCTGTTTTATTTAGGATAGAAAAATCCTCTGTTCATATTTGCAGTTAATAAACACGGTATCAGCAAATGCTGTGGCAGCTTTGCAATATCAAACATTTGCTGAATGTCTTACAATAGGCAGGCTGAGATACCATATCACAGAAGTGCTTCTAGCAGCTTAGGAAATTGGGTCCATCTATCTTGAGCAGATACGCAAGAAACGATTTGATTAGAGAGCCATAAAAATTAATAAACTCTACCAATCTAGATATTGTGAACCTTTTCTTCTAACTGAGGATCCGCAGTTGGAAATTTGCTCAGAACTGGGGGTTACAAGCAAGATCTCTTCAGTTTAAATGCACTCAATTTCTTTCATCCATTTGACTTAAAATGCGAAGAGCCCGTTGTTTCTGATCAAGTGAAGCGATGTCTGTTGCAGTGTGATTCAAACTCCAGTTATATGGGGATATAATAAAAGCCTCTAGAATGCAATTTGCCCTTTGGCACAGCTTTTCCTTTTCATACCTTTTCATGAACCAACCCTTATCTGTTTTAGTGAAGGAAAACATTCAGTCCTGATAACCACTCGACCGCAAGTTCGACCGCATGGAATTTAACTAAATATGCATACAGCAAGGCAAACAGAGGAGAGAAACTTCTGGTTAGAATTGGTGAATGTAAACAGATGAGTTTCATAGAGGAAAAAATGCAAATAATTTGTTAATCTGTCAAATGGCACTGTCGTGGTTTTGGCCGGCATAAAAGGGCTGGGAATGGCCTGCAGTAGGCTTCAACATGTGCTTCACTTCTTGCATATAAAGTTTGTGTGATGTTGTTTCATTTCATAATACCGTTTTTCCGCATAGGAATTACTTTCTGGAATCTCCATTAAAACTGTTTTTTACTTCTGAAAACTTTCCTAGGTTTAAGAGTGCTTAAAAAACCCCAAACATCAAACTTACTTGAGCAATAATTCAGGAATGCTGGGCTGAAAAATGTTCCGTGTGTGGGAATTCATACTTGATAGTCACAGGGTCACTTCAAGCTGAAAACTTAATTGATCATACTTGGTATCTTTCTGGAAGTACTTTTGGTACATACTAGAGGACAGTTGCCAGATAATTTATTGCAAATTTACTTTAAAAACTACAAGAGGCTTGGGGTGTAAAGGCGTTGAGCTGTGTGCTTGATTATTTAGTTAGTTATTTTGCCATATCTACTAGATAGCTGTAAAAACAGGCAAGAATTGGATAAAAAGACATTGCACCCCAAATTCTGGTGCATGTACCAATGATATTAAATCAGAAATTATATCTAAAATAGTAAAAATTCTTTCATGCCATCTGTTTAAATATTGTAATATATGCATATATATGTATTAGGGTTTTTTTTTCTTTTGAGAGTATTGAAAAATCCTGGATAGCAAGTCTTACTTGCAAATGTGACCTGTGAATGAGAGTAGATCTTGTAGTTCTTCCTGGAGTGTTTAGGAGTATGTTGTCAGTAGGCACTACTGTTCCAGGTCTGTTTTCCAAATACTCTGTCACCCTGTTTTATTTCTTGTTGGTAACCCATCCGAGCAGTCTGGCTGAAGAGAAGCTTATGATCAGTCTGTGTGCAGTGTCCTGTATTAGCAGATACGGTCCTGACAGTCTGTTACCAGGTAAAGGATCCTAGGGGGAAAAGAAGCTTAGAAAGCAAACCACTTTTTTTGTCCACAACTGTTCGAGGTGTAACATGGTTTCACTAAGATTTCATTAAAATATCAATATAAATTTGAAGTAGCCTCTCCTTCAGAAAGATCTATGCGGAGAATCTTGGGATAAAAGCCTTTGGGTAGGGTAGACTGGCACATTCTGCTACTGCCAAACTTCAGAGGTTTCTTCTGCATTTTAGAGTAGCTCTGAGTAGAGAGTCACTTCTTTTTTTTCATTCTTTTGGTGAAGAAAGTGGAAACAGTTGAAACCACGTAATTTCCTCCTATGAAGGGTAAACCAATGCTATTTGTGCTGACTGGTAAATACTCTGAGCTAGATGGGAAGAGGAGACCCGTGAGCTTAACCTGTAATCATAGTCAGACTTGGAATTTAAGTCACTGTCACACTGGAGGCATGGAATTACAATAAACACATGGTGTTTTCTTACCTAAAAATAAAAGCAGTTTTCTATCTTAAATTGTATTCTTTGTTATTACAAAACAAAGACATTACTGGGAAAAATCTAAGGAAGCTGTTTAAATACTTGGAATAGGTGGAAGGTGTGTAATCTTTCAGAAACCTGTTTGTAATGACAGTTTCTTGAACTGCACAGTTAATACCTGAATTGCTTGGTCCCATTGCTTGCTGGGTGTGAACTACTTGTTATGAACGCTGCCCTTAAAAAGGGGGCTTGAGGGAGGAGAAACCTGAATACACTACCATCCTGTGCTTGATTGTTGTCTGCTTTGATCAGCCTACTTTTCTTTAAGCTCCTGTGCGTTAATTAGTAGATCTTTTATTTGGATTGCTTTTTTTGTGGTGCCTTTCCTCTTAAGAGGAAAGATACAGTACTGTGATACAGAAGTACTGTGTGAAGCTGCAGTCTCAAAAGAAATAAGCAGTCAGTTCATTCCAGAAAGAAATTTCTCAAAATTGTGAGAAGAGGATGCATGGCTAAATGTGTAAATGCTGTTAGTGCATGTGGAGGTGAGGTGCTGCTCAGATTCACCATCTCTAGGTGTACAGTTCCCTGTCTTCTGTCTCCCTCTTGCCAGCAGCATTTGGATAAATGGGTACTAGAACTATTTTCTGAGTGTTACTATTTTAAAATGCAACTATTTTTAACCAAATGCAATTTCATAATATGGACTTGCATCTTTATTTAAAAAAAAAAAAAAAAGACTTGATATATCTTCATATTCTCTACTTGCAGTATATGCTGCAGCTGGTAGACACAGAAGAGGGTAGAGAATATGCCATGCTCAGAATATAGCATACCCTTTTTTCTTTTCCAACTGTACAGACAGCCAATTCCTATACTGCTTCCTTAGTGTCATAAGCTTTTACTAAGCTGCTTTCTCAGCATATGGTAACTTTTCCGCATAAAGCTGGTATCTCTTCTTGTCAGTCTACATCTCTTTTTATTAAAAAAAAAAAAAAAAGCCAAACAGCTTGCTTGAAAGGAGACACTTAACATTTTCAGGTTCAGTTGACTCTCAGTACCAGTCTAATGACAACATGGCAACTTGTGTTCGTAATTTAGAATGCATTGTGACTGTTCTGTGTTCTTTTCCAGTGCTCTTCAAGTTCTGCATGGTTCTAATTAGTCCCAGAATTCTGATCATTAGGTATGCTGTGTTACAGAAACAGCCTCTGAATCATATGGCAGAACACTAATAAGTCGTCCATTTTATTTGTCCAGGCAATACTGCAAATCTCTGCAAGGAGCTCCCTTCTTGGATTATTTATACTTAGTGTTCAATCTGTTATGTATTTGAAAATTCAAGAAACAGCTGTTGAAACTGATGACACTACCCCAGTAATGAGTAAATTGTTTCGGTGGCATTATTTCACTGAGATGTGCAGATGTTGATAATGGGATGTCTGATCTCGATTGATAATTGCACTGTGCTGTGACTTGGTAAATACTAATTTCCTTGTGTGCGAGTGTGTTTAGATGTGTGCTTTCGCGGTTCAGAACTAATTTTTAAACGTTCTCCAAGGGCAGAATACTTGTCACGTTAGCTCCAAGTACAGAACTTCTTAGAGTGAGTAACATTTGTTTGGGCAGCTCTGGCTGAGCAGGCCAGTGAGGAAGGGGAGTGCCTTGGCATTTCCATGCAAAAACATCACTCCCCCAGAGTGCAATACATCTTAAAGCTCACTGTGCTTATTCTGCTGTGATCAGATAGTTAGGGGTCGTGAGACAGCGTAGACGAATGTTACCCTTCGGGTGGTACAGCTGGTGGCTGCTTGAAACTGAAGGGTATTTTGGTATTAGGTGCTTTCTGAATGACTTGGCTTCTGGGTTGGTTTCTGTGAAGTGCATTTTGCATGAGCCCTGTGTCAGAGCCACCTCTGATGCGGGAGAGGTCATTCTGCATGCTGGCAGAATGACATTGCCTTTTGTAACAGAGCAGCTGAAGAGGTAGTTTCACTCTGGGAAGGACAGCATAGCTGGCCCGGTCAGTTCAGAAGACTCCATTTGTCTGAGCTGTCCTTCACAGGATGCTTCATACGAATTGAGGATGTACAAGCTTTTTGTCTCCTTTTTACATGACATCAAAATAAGTGGCTGTTAGGGTTCCTTCTGGGCATGAGCTAGCCTCTAGTGAAGAGGCCACAGAATCTTCCTGCTAACTGCTGCATCATATCTTTAAGTACTGTGACCTCTCTATATAAAGTCCATAATTTAAAAACACCCCCTCTTGAGGTAAATGATTTAGACATACACAGTTTATTAAATCTCTGTGTCAGTTGTTGTGTAACCAGGCTGGTGACTGACAATAAAGGTCCCGGTTGTTGCTACAGTAGTTCTGCCATATCGAATACAGTCTTTTTAGAAATCTGTCCTGTGGTATTGGTACTTTGATGTTGTGGGCAGATAGTTGTCTGGATAAACAGAAATGAGGACAGTCAAGGGTTGGGCTGGAATGAAATGCCTCGCTCAGTAGTGCACTGATCCTGCATCGAGTCAGGAGTTTTGACGGACTTCTGTGGCTCACGACTTCCTGTGAAGCTTTATAAGTCGCTGTAAGATGGACCTTTTACCCTCACAGGATATGGGCAAGTGGGAAGTTGGGGTCCCCTAAATTAATTTCCTGGTAGAATCCAAGCAATTGTGCTTTTACTTTCTGGCACTCCAAGAGACGGTGTGGTTTTATTAAGAAATGTTACGAACTCTTTCATGTGCAAAGTACCCATTTTTAAACTAAACCTGCAGGGAACTTTTGAGTAATGCTGTGAAGTGGACACAAGGGATCTGTAATCATGCAAATAAGCACTAAAATGTTTCGTGAAGAGGATGGGTTGCAACTTTGATCATGCTCCAGCAGCCTCCATTGGGTGCAGCACGTCAGTAAAACTCAGACACCTGAGTCGGCAAAGAGGTAATATGGGGTGAGAGAAGCTGGGAAGCACCTTGGTGGTACAGGAACAGTAAGAGATTGCTGAAAGGCAGTCTGTGAGCTGCTGCTTACCCTAACAATGAGCATTGCACTGTGAGAGGTTTTCATCCAGCTGAATCAACAAGTTGTAAATGAGGTCATGAGCAAGTTAATGCATGTGTTCTTGGCTAGCAATGTTTCACTTTGCTTTTCTGCTTATTGCTGTTTTCACATTTTATTTTCTTCAGTAGGGCCTAAATCTGTACCATCTTGCAGAAGAGGCAGAAGAAGTCCTCTGCTTCCTTGTGCTCCTGAATGAGCGTTGGGTCTGTATTTGTAAGGCTGGCAGAGTGGGTTTTCTATAGCGCTCCTTATAGCTGGAAGTCTAAGGGTGCACTTCTGTTTCTTTGTGGCCTAGCACTAGGGCACTACTACTGTATTCAGGAAAGAGGTTTTCTCTTGATCTTTTTTTTTTTCCCAAATGTGTTCCAACGGTTTCTTTACCAGGGCAGCAATTGGGCTTCACTGACCCTGCTGCTTACGCTTAAACAGAAAGGTGTTTGGTGAGTGAGAAGGGATAATGCACCAAATCCCAAGAGTGACGATAGCATGGGTGGCCTAAATCAAGAGAGGGGAGCACTCACTGCAAAGGGAGAGCTCAGAAAGCTTTGGATGGAAGTGGGTGTTAGCTACTGTTAACCTGTGTCTGAAGGTTACCCACTAAGGTGACTGTTTCTTGAACTGTAAATCCTTGTGTGTGGAGAATTTTTCCAAAGGGATATATATATATTCTCAGCATCATGTTTTCTTCTGACAGAGGACGTGCAAATGAAAACAGAATGTAGTGATTTAGATAAGAAAGCTGCTGTGAGAAATTTCATTTCCTGGTCCTTTGTTTTGAAGTAGAATCTCGTTTATGCTATACACTAATTACATCATTTGTCCAGGTGAGAACAAAGGGAATAGAATATCGCTGCTAGTATGTCTGAATTTGAGCTTGTCTGTCTTTTATTCTGCAGAGAGACAGTTTGGTAATGAATTGTTTGCCTTTTTTCTTTTTTTTTTTTTTTTTTTTTTCCTTGACAGAGGCATTGTTGGTAAAAATGAGGTTGGTACCACTTTGGGAATAGGGTCTCTGCAGCAAAAATGCAAATATTGCAGTATGAAGTGTGTTGAAATCTCTCTCTTATCAAGTCACAAGAGGGAATTGTAAATAAGAGTGAAAGGGAGCTACTTTAAATGTCTCTCACTCTCCCCCTCTTCAGAAATCTAACAATTAGAGCAAACGGCTGCTTCAAAGTGAACACTTGAATTCCAGCCCAAACTCATGAGTGTTGGAGTTCATTGCTCAAGCTTCTGCAGTAACCTTGGCCGTCTTGTGCTGCTTCCTGGTGCAGTGTTACAAACATCTGTGGTGGTTGGAAGCCCTCTCTTTAAAAGGCAGTGATGTGACAGTAATCGTCTCACCTTTTGATTTGTATTTGGACACCTTTTTTCACTCCCTCAGTGTATCCTGCTGTATTTTAGCTGAAGTTGCAAACACGTAGAAAAGAGTGAACTTCAGTCACTTGTAAAACACTCCTGTGTAACGTGGCTGTGTTGAAGTGCAGTTACTGCCCTCTAAAATGTCTTCTGTTGCGCAAAACATCCTAGCGCTGCTCAAGTACATGATCATGTGGCCAAGGTGCAGACTTCAATGTGATAGAATAAGGTAAAGAAGATGGCAGAGCTTAAATGCAGATACAGTAAACAGACTATTTATAGAGGAATAGGGGAATAAAAGACTGCATAATAAACTCCATTTAGTTCTCCACCTGAAGGTGAGTCACAGGCTACAGCGAGAAGGGCTTAGAGAGATTCAACTCAAGTGCTGGAATGATACATGGCACAACCAGGTAGGTTCTGCACAGAGAACTGTCCCTAACTAAGCAATCAAGGGTAGGTGAGTACAGCAGAGATGAGGTGTTAAGAATGTCTGCAGATGGTCCGAGAGCTGCTGGAGCTGGCTCATGATGCTGTGGTGTAGTGCAAACTAGTTAAACGTCTTAATGGAGATTCTTCTGAGGAGTTCGTGCTCTTGTCATTTGTGTATTTGGTAGAAGGAAGGTGGTGAACAGAGAAGATGAATTCCATAAAATACAAGTGTATGCTAAAAAAACTCACAGTGTAGAACATCTGCTGTCCTGTATTAACTAGAAGCTTTTTATTCCATATAAAGCAGTTGCTAGAAGGAAACTCTTACAGTGGTGTTTCAGGCCCCTTAAAAAAAGCTCAGGATAGAAATACAATCACAAAATGGTTTGGGTTGGAAGGGACCTCTAAAGGTCATCTAGTCTGCCCTCCTTGCAGTGAGCAGGGACATCTGCAACTAGAACAGGTTGCTCAGAGCCCTATCCAATGTGACCTGGAATGGTTCCAGGGATGGTGCACCCACCACCTCTCTGGGCATCCTGTCCCAGTGTCTCACCACCTTCATTGTATACAATGTCTTCCTTCTATCCAGTCTGAATCTCCCCTCTTTAAAACTGGTACCCCTTGTCCTAGCACTACTGGCCCCATTGAAGAGACTGTCACCATGTTTCTTATAATCCCCCATTCAATACTGAAATGCTGTGACTCCAAGGTCCCCTTGGAGCCTTCTCTTCCCCAGGCTGAACAACCCCAACTCTCTCAGCCTGTCCTTACAGCAGAGGGGTTCCAGCCCTCGGATCATTTTTGTGAATGATCAAATGGATACTGTACAGAAATTAGTGATGGTGCCTTGTATGATACTTTGTTTTAATCAAAGAAACTATCAATTTTGTACATCCTCAGAAAAAATGTGCAGTGCGTCACATCTACTTTGAGAGTACTTGAAAAATTATCTTTAATGTTAGATGCATAAATTGTATGTTTGTATTTTTAAAAAAGTAAATAGGCTTTGTCTGTCTAGCAGCATTTCTATCTGAATTGATCTTTGGCATCCGTGGCTCTGATTCCTTTTCTAGGAGCATGTTGTGAGTTACATGCTTGAAGACCTAACTATTGGTAGAATTTTACAGAGATGGCTTACTGAAGGTAGCAGATATTAAGTAGCCTTGAAATACTTGCACATAAATACTGACTGACTCTGAAATCATACCTTTTTCAAATACTGGAATATACTGTGTTCCCAAGCTGTTTTGTAGTAACTGTTTGTCACAGTGCTTACAAGAGCCTAATCTTGAGTTAGGTTATTTTCTTTAGTGTTTTTAAAAAGCTAAAAGTTTAAAATAACTGAGTTTAAAAGGCTGTGCCTGCTCTTGCTGAATAGATGGATGAAACTTTAAATATAATGTGACTGGTATAGCTGTAAGTGTCAGGATAAGTTTTTCTACAGCATTTTGTTCTTAGCTGCAGGGAAGTTGTTAGCTGTTGCTGGGGTGTTTTTCCTAAATGGATTTCAGTGCCAGGCACTTAAACTGACCTTCAGAAAGAGCATGAGTGCACTGCAATATGATGGAGAGCTCGGGAATAAAGATTAGTAAGGGCACCAAGCACTGGGGGGTTGACCTGCAGTCTGTGTGGGAAAGGGAAGAGGATGGACATGTACCACCCAGTAGTGAAGTGGACTTCCGAGTACTGCTTTAAAGTATCCTAATGAGAGCAGGTTTTGGTTTTTGGGGGAGGCTGCTGAGCAGCCAGGCTATGGTCTTGAAGAGGAAAGCTGGATCTGCGTCGGGTCTTTTTCCACGGTCTCAGTCAGTGCTAACAAGAAGTAAAGAAACTGCCGCTGCAGATGCCTACAAAGCCCGGGCTGTGTCGAGTCTCAGTCGTGGTGGATGCAACACTGACAGCCTGCATGTGTTTCATATTGCTGCTGTGGAGAACAGGTTCTGTGTCCTCATCTCACATTATGAGCACACAAAGTGTCTTTAAACCATGGAGTGGTTTAAAGTGGAAGAATTAAAATGTGTAACGTTAATCAGCATGGAAAGTCTTCTGCGAGTCTTTTGCTTGATGTTTGTTTTAACACGGGTTGGCTGAGTTGGGTGGATGGAGAGGCTTTTGTCCCTGCCACACTGACGTGTGCTTTTGCTCAGAAGAAGAGGGAGACCTAGACCTCTTTTCCCTTTGTTACATAGGTTATGTTAATTAAGTCTTGTTAAAATGCTGTGGATCAAGTGCGCTTCTTGACATCTAGATGTTATATTACAGAAGCTGGTAGAGCTATTTCTCTTCATGGGTGGAAAAAAAAACAATCCAGGAAAAGTAGCAGGTTTTTTGTGTGCTTTCTGTCTTGAGGAGAGGAAAATGTAGGTATATGTGTGTGAATTTTAAAACCAAGTGAAAGCAAAGGTGGTTATAGAAATCTGAATAACTTGAGTGCTAATTCCTGTTAAGAAATTCAGAATTAGTGTTTTTCTGAAATTCCAGCCTCTGTTTTTTGTTACAGGTTACATCTTAAGCGTTGTGCTCCTAACTTTACCACGGCAACACCTGGTTCAGCTTTACCTGTACTTTTTGACTGCACTGCTGCTTTATGCTGGGCACCAAATTTCCAGGTAAGGTTAAATGGTTTAATTAAGTTACCTTGGTTTGGGAATTAGAAGAATTACTGATATTTTGTTAGTATCTTGAATAGATAGGTTAGGTATATAGGGTTAGGTATGGTTTTGTGGAGGCTTTTTTTCCTACACCAGGCACCTAAATATATCTTGCTATTCTTTGTCTTGAAAAAGCTTAAAGAATTAAATATGCAGTCAGGCAGTTCTGGTTTGTTTTCATTGACTTAAAAGGAAGTTCAAGCTACATTTCTGTGTCACATGCCCATTAATCTGAGGAGATAAAACACTTGCCACAAGACTAAATATGACCTCTGATGTAGTAATCTGAGTTACTCAATGGCTCAGCTAACATGCTTTCAGCACTGGAGCATTCTACCAAGCAGACAGGACATTACTTTTAGTTTCCTGGCACCTACAATGAGAGAGAAAATAGAGATACGGAAGATGGTTAAAGCAATAGTGGAATTTATTCTTAAATTAATTTTTGTTTATGTAATACATTTTACAATGAAACAAAAAGAAAGGCATTTTGGATCTCAGATGCAGAGCAGGAGGAACTCTTGAGCCTGACAAGGCAAAGCCGATCGTATTCGTTTGTTTGGCTCCAGCTAAATCTGTTGAAAGCCAACATAAACTGTCGTAGTGACAAGAAGTTTAATTGGAACCAAGGTAGAGTGCCATCATATTAATGGCTTTACATGGGAAGTTTTGAAAATATGGACTGATTTATTTTGATGCCTGTTGACGGGAAGCATTTAAAAAACGTGCTTTTGATTGATTTCAGTCGGGTAATAGATTTGTTATTTCTGCATCAAAACTGTTGGTCTAAAGCATTTGCTGGAATGTCTCTGGCTTGGTTTGTTGCAGTTCAGGGGAGTGCTAATGAAGGTTTTGTGGTGACTTGACACGTCACTGTTGTGGCTGTCAGGAGTTGCAGTTAATGATTTCCTGAATGAGTGAGGGTGCAGGAGGGGAATTATGGCCTCTTAACTGCCTGGGTAGGAAGGAAGGAGGGGTTTTTATCATCCTCAGGGGAGTCCTGAGTTTTTGCAGATTCAGTTTGTTTCTTACAGGGTAGAATGCTTACTTACTAGAAAAAGCAACCTAAACATTATTTAAGAACTTCTATTGAAATAAAACTAAAGCTAGTAACAAATACCCATTGATAGAGGACTTTGGTCCAGTACGTTTACAGCTAGAGATCTTTTTGCCATTCTGGATCTTTAAAGTTTTTTAAGAGAAAGGGAGATGATAAAAATTTTGGATGATAGATTAAGGGATAGCACTGTGTGGTGACTGGGGTTTTTTTAATTATTTTTGGTTTTAATACCATTTTTATTTGTGTCTCTATGTAGTGTGAATTTTGACTTGTATTGCTTTGTGAGGTTGGAGATGTCCCAGGTTACACTGAAACAGATAACTATTGCTTGGACTGTTCAGTGTACTCGTACTGAGCTTTTCTCCATTTGATGATTGTGCAGTGAGTTAATAAAGACTTAATTAAACCTTGCATCAACTGGCACAAAAAATATATTTAATTAAAAGCTGTCTTGGATTCTAATAGTCCAACAGTATTCCCTAGCTATTTTGCAAAGCAAATCTAGTTGGTAAGACTTCTAAGTGAGCTTAGCCATTCCCTAGGTGTAAGACTGTCCGGGTTTGGCAGGAAGCACCGTGCAAGGGGTTCTCTGCACCAGCCTTTGTATAGTGTGGACACTGCCTTGGCTTGTCCAAAGAAATTTTGAACCCTGTTAGTTTTCATACTGGAAAAAGTAGAGGGTAACACACAATATAATGTTAGTGGAGCTGTTCCTTTTATGGCCAAAGCTACCCGATTCCAACTGATGTTTTTATTTAGCAGACTGATGATAGCAAGACATACAGTAGTCATATGTGCATGAGTGGTTTTTTTGTTAGTAATTCTGCTTAGAGATGAAAACTTCCCATGAGTTGCTTGCGTGCACTACCAGTTGGGATGCTATTTAAGACGGATGAAGAGGTCTCATATTGAGGCCAATTTGGTTAATGCAAATTATAGAACAAGACCAGAATCAGCTGGCACTTGTGACTCTGCAGTGTCCTGGAAATTCTGAGCTGTTGAAAGACTTCAGCTTTTTTTCCACCCCAGAAATAGCTTGTGGTTCAGCTGCAAGTCTGGGAATAAGAACATCTGAATTTTCTAGTTAAGCTCTGACTTCAGAAATCCAGGTCTGTGTGACCTTGACAAGTCACCTAACTTCTGAAGTGTTTGTTTCCTCATCTGCAAGCCCGAGAATTACTTTAATGTGTAAAGATTGAGATAGCACGTTAACCTGGTGTGGAAAAAGGAGAAGTCGGGTTTAAGAAACAAAATCCTGCCACTCCTGGCAAGGAAAATGGATGCTGGTTTTATTTGATATGTAGCTACACGTGATCCTTTCAAGCAAGATATCGTTTCTTTTCCCCATTTCCAGCAATAAAACTTGGGAAAATAAATTATGCAGTTATGCAAAAATGAAATGATGCTATTAAACACACTGCTAATGATAATAATTGAATCTGCATCATCTTATTTCATGTTTTGCAGTTTTGTTGTTCTTGTATTCCAAGTGTTGAGCCTCACAGTGCTTAGAAAGAGATGAGGGGTGGGGACCAAGAGACTGAAATACTACTTACAGGCAGTCTTAAAATACACTTATTTTTAAGGTTATCTGTAGCCATTTAAAACCTATGACTGTGTGTGTTTGATGGTGACAGCAGAGATTAATCAGCCAAAGTAAATGTCAGCAGTATGAGTCAATTAGGTCAGATAACCACTGTGCCTTATGTCAGTCAATTACAAAGCATATTTTTAATAACAGAAGACCTTTCTGCACTTTCCATAACACAACTCGGTCATGTGTGAAGCACTGTATCTCCTCACCTGCCTAGAGAACATTGGTCATGGCTGTCCATGAGCATCTGTTAACGGTCCAGCACTTGGGCTGAACGAGGCTGGGAATTCATCTACAGAACAAACACACAATCTGATCTAAGCTTTATTCTTATATCCTAATTTTCTGAAGTAATAATGTAGCTTCAGTCATTTCATTAACTAGTAAATAATGATTTTAGCATTCTTGTTTTCTTACATTGCTGCAGTAAAGTGAACAATTCTCAAATGTAAAAGCTGCAGCTTAATACAGCCTTAATTGATCAAAATTGAGTGCAGGCACTTGCTCTTCCCAGCATCTTGTATGGCATTGCAGCTGTTCGAGGCATCTTCTGAGTGGTGTCTCTGCCAAAATCCTTCTGCTTGTACTGGTAATAAGAGAATCATTGCTTTGACTTCCCTTATTCAGACATCATCTACAAATACTATTTAAAAAATTTAGGAGATCTTAAAACATTGCTTCTCCAAGCTGCTAGGCCTAAAACTCAATTATTGCGAGTTACTTAAAGAATTAAGCCAAGTACAGAGCACTGTGCAGGTGACTGAATCGGACAATGGCAAGAAATGGAGCTTGAGGAAATTTTGGTCATCTCCAGGCACATTGCTGGTGTTGAAGTAAAGTTTTGTTAGTATGTCTTAGCTAAGTTGTAAGAGGTCACCTTGCTGCGGTTGGTATCGTGGATGATTTTGTAACCTGTTTCTTAACAGGTAAAGAAGAAACTTGATGTGTTCATTGCTTTCTAGCAGTTCAGAAATAGGCAGTGTTTTCATCTGAAATTTGCGGGTGGAGCATCATGTTGCTAATACAAAAAGCCATCTTCAGCATGTTGCAAATGGTGTTATTTTTTTTCTCCTTTTCTAACTCTGAAGGATTATCTTGTGTTGTTATTGCTTTCAGAAAGTGTTTTCTCCATGTTCACGTGAAATAAATAAAAACCTAAACCAACTTTGTCTCAAATATTACATCTGTATGGATGTTAGAAGGTGGAAAAAACCCTTTTGTTTAGCTATACCTTGATAACAGGGGGGAAGGTTCTATTTAGAATTGGTTGTCTTAGGTGCCTTTTCAATCCTCATGTGTTTTTAATTGCAGGTTACAGTCTAAAGAACCCATTTCAACACACCTCACATATACTATGACACTTGAAAAGCTGCAGTGAGTAGGCAGGGTTGTCAGCTATGAAGAACAGGCTTTGAAGTGTTTGTTTTAGTACTTTGAGATTTATGTCTTAAATTCCAGAGATTATTTTTTTTTTGCAAATGAAGAAGTGAATACCTTAGCTTGGGGTAGCAAGCAAATACTAGAAGGGTGTATTTCCACATTTCTGGGGAATGCTTCCAGTAGCACTGAGTTCCATATTGTTCTGCACTGAAATAAAAAGCACAGTTCTTGTGTCGGTTGTGATTTCTGGTAGTTTGCCTTGCTTTGGCTGCATCTGTTCCCAGCAAGCGTGGTTTGCCTCACTGATATAAATAAATATGTAATAAATGACGTGTCAGGCCCCTCGAGCAAACAGGCTGCACTGGCTCTATCTGGGGTCAGATCCAGTGTGTCTGCTGGCATTCGCGGGACGAGCTGCAGCTAGACAGGAGAGACTGGGCAGCATCAGCCAGCTATGAGCACAGGCTTGGCTGTGCTCTGGGGGCAGAGTTGGTAGTGGCCTAACAAGGGTGGAGCAGCAGCCATCATGGGAGTGGAGAAGGAAGGGTCACAGGGCATGGCCTTCTGAAAGTGGAAAATGTGTGAAGTCCCTACTTGAGTTACTTTGTTACCTGTGCCAGCTTGAAGGCAGAGCTGATGGATTATGGCCAACAGCAGAAAAATGTCTCATCTCCTCAAGTTCCTACCTTTTCCTTCGGTTACCTGAGCCCATCCTCCTACCCAATCTTTTCTAAGAGAAATTGCAAATATCCTGTAAGATAAGTGAGACAGTCCAAAAATCTGTCAAATCAATCTGAGTTGGAGGGTATCTGGTTGGTCCCCCAAGTTTCCCGGGGTAGAGGTCAACTTTAAAATTGTGTTGGATAAAAGCAAGTCTGTTCCTGACTGTAATCCATGACTGTCACTTTTCCTTCATGCCTATTTCTTAATTCAACGCAAAGAGATTGTTAGGTGTAAAATACTATAAGCATTCAATTGGAAAACTGCTCTGTCAAGCTCTCAGGTTTTTTTTTTGACATGGAGCTGGTGGGAAAAGAAATTGTAATTAGGAAGAAGAACATTTAATAAGGATACTTAAAAATGGAATGGTGCTTAAGAGGCTTTGTCAATAAGCAGTTTCAGGCCACGCTCTGAAGAACAGCTTGGATGTCCCAAAGGATTTTTACAGCTATGTCAGTGAGTCTAATTACAGATAATACTTCTCTTGCTTAAGTCATGCCTCAGTTAGATCCTTACATCAGTGAGGCTGCTGTAACAGTAGTGTTAATATTGCTTTTTGTAATTTAGGTAATTGACTGTGACATACACTGAAGTTACACGTGTGGAATGAATAAATTGCCTCTTGTCTGATCAGATGGATCTTAATAGTTTGTGGGTTTGTGTTTTTAGGGATTATGTGAGGAGTGAATTGGAATCAGGATACGAAGGGCCAATGTACCTGGAACCTCTCTCTATGAATCGTTTCATGACTGCTTTAGTAGGTAAGTGCTTTAAATGTTTGTTATGCAGGAGAATACTCTGACTAATTCTCTTAATTGAAACCTACCCACATTTTACCTCTTAGTTTCAGATTTCTTTTACCACTTTTAGTAGCTGTGATTCTCAATGTGCAAGAGGCACGGGGGCTAGGGGTATCCTGCCTGGCTGTTTCTATGCTGCTGGATTTCCAATACTTTCATACTTGCAGCTTTGAAGTATTTTCTGGGTCTGTTTGTCATGCTCTGCCCCTGTGTTCTTCTCAGACTCACAGTCTTGATTCAGGAGGATTGGTTTGTCTATAATAATCCTTAGGTGGACCGTATTGTAGAAATTTCACAAGTAATATGTGTTTGTAGAGCTTTTGTCAATTGAAGTTTTATACCAATATTTATTTGCCTTCTAGATGAACACTCATTCCCTTTCAAAAAACTTGTGAAATAGGTTTGTGGGTGTGTGCATGGGATGACAGGTGTGGGGTTTTTTCTGTTGTGGGGTTTGGGGTTTTTTGGGGGGGGGAGGGGGACGGGGGTGTTTGTATGTTGGGGGTTTTTCTTTTCTTTTTTTTTGCTTTT
>WTSP01026617.1:59833-86195 GCA_025331215.1 Actenoides lindsayi | reverse complement strand
TTTTTGGGGGGGGGAGGGGGGCGGGGTGGTTTGTATGTTGGGGTTTTTTTCTTTTCTTTTTTTTGCTTTTTTTTTTAGTGGAGTCCCAGGGATAGTAGAGTTAAGGAGTAATAAGTCCAAACTACATTGAAATTGTGTTTGATTGATGGCCGAGATGACTTGTCTCCCTAAAAATCTCAGATAAATCCTGAAGAATGGGACTTCCTAGAGTATTCCCTTACCCTTTGAACTTTGACTGGAAGAGAATAAATGCAGGGTTATTTGCAGTGCCATACCATATGTTCTTCTGAGAGGATATTGGAATACACACACACACCATGTGTTTTTTAAAATTAAGCCTGAGACAAGCTTGCAAGAAAAATCTTCCTTAATTCCTTTCACTAAGATCTATGGTTTTCATCGGATTACCGACAGATTTAGTCAGCCCTGTACTGTTGGCAAAACCCGTCTGCTTTCTGTTTACTTGCAGCCACTCCTGGCAGATAGAAATGGGTTTACTTCTTTACAGTATGTTAGGTCTGCCAGAATATATACATCTCATGCTTGCCTACATCTTTACTTTCAAATGTGATGTTTGCCTTTGTTTTTTAGTATATTTTTAATTTAAATAACATTGGCATTTTTCAAGGAAAGGAAATCTTTAGATATCATTTCTTCTCTTCTTCTGAATTTCTTGACATATTTTGCTGTCTCGTCAATTGACACCGAAGTACATCTAAAGCCTTTAGCATGTTTCTATGGGAAAATGTCAGTAATTAATTCTTTAAATCTCAGATGCAGTGCAGGGTCCCATGATAAAGCAGAATCCCTCAGAGAGCTTCACAAAGCAGCAGGCAGGCCTGGGCAGGAAGAGATCAGGATTGTGTCATTTGTGTCAATCAGTAACATTTGGACAGAAACTAAACTAAGAGACAAACACATTATAATTCATCCAGGTTTTAATACGGATTCAAAGTGAGAGAAAAGATAATATTGTATTTATCCACTACAGTCTTGGATTGCACTGGGTGTCAGGCTAAAGTGTCCTGTTACTGTAATTCTTTTTCAGAAATAGGTGCTTGACTGCACTAGCAGACGTGTGTGCTTTAATGTACTTAATATCCCCATTATTAATTTCCCCTGTTCTTTTAAAGCCAACTTGAAAGTGTAACTTTAGTCTTGACAGCAAGCAGTTGTCTTTGTGGAAGTCCTGTGGAAGTGTGCTGTGAGGATTGACAGTGTTTTACAGAAATGTGCAATGCTTTCTGGAATGTTACACACAAAGGTATTTGTCCAGTGCAGTCTGCCGTGTCTCGGGAGTGTACTACCCTGAACTGTGCCAGCTTCACAGCAAAATGAACATACAGGTGCTTTGCTCCAGCTTTTTCTTACATGTTCTGCCAGAGTGTTGTGCTGCAGCACTTTTGACAAAGGCACTGAGGCAGGTGCATGGGGGAGCAATGGTGCTACTGGTACAGTTCTGGTTCCTGAGAGTTCTGATCAGAATGAAGAGGATGGTGGACAGTAAACCAGCTAGTTCATAAATTTAACCTTTGTTAATACTTTTATTCAGTAGTGCTCTTTGAATTGGCTCTTACAGTCATTTCTTCCCCTGCATCTAATTCAGTCTGGTGACTGTTGACTGGTGTTACTAATATGTTTCTAAGTGATGGATGAAAGAACTGAATGTCTTTGAGAACTGCCCCTTGGATGAGTGTGCCACTTTGTGAGCATGTCAGCTGTGAAAGTTCCAGAGCTGCGTGGTTTTGGAAGTAATCCTGCCATGAAGAATTGCTTTTTCTTAGTGCACAATAATGGGATTATATATTAACTTCAAGACATCCTGGTTTTTGCATAACAGTTGTAATGATGTAGCCAGGGAATTTAATATCAGCTTTTAAAACCTGGGAATGAAATAAAGACAGTTCCCAAGTGGCTTGAACAGTGGCTGTACCTTACAGGCTTTGTTGCTGCACGTTTTTGATTAGTTCATGAGCTGGGAGGCTTTGGCTACCTGTCAGCACTGCTCAATGTATTTGTGGATGTTTTGGGAAGGGAAGAGAATGGGCAGCAACTTAAGGCAATAGATTTCTTCCTTATTGCCTCCTTCCCTAGCAGACGAGCCTGGTGTTCTGCAGGGGAATTCCAGCTGTCAGATTCATTAGCTGTGTCTGGCGGGTTTCAGTCCCCAGCATTGAAGTTTACAGAGTGCCAACATTCATCTGGATTTGTTAGTCTTAGCAGGTAGCTAGAGTGGTAAAATATTTTTATGATTTGATAAGAGGTACAAACTAATTTCTTCTGACTGATCTCGCTGTGTTCTGTGTGGTGACTGGTGAAGTACAGCCCCACTTGGAGATACTGTGATTTACTTGGAGATTGTCTGTCCTGAAATAAGGTGCTGCTCCCCCAGCTCAAAATGGGAAGTACAAGTTGCTAAAAGCTCCACTGGAGAAATTTTCAGGCCCTTCCTGAAGGGGCTGAGAATTGAAAAGGTGCAGACTTCAGGAAGGAGGTTGGGGCCTCCAGAGAAGGTGCTCCCTGTATTTCCTTTGATGGTATACAGCTCTCTTTCCCGTGACAAGTAACTTTTTTGTTCAGTGATTAATTAAAAAGGTGGAAGGGTAAGAGAATTTATCAGGGATGACCAGAACACTTTGCCACACTGCTGCTGGAGGAAAGCAGGTTTTGCTGTTGCAGGAGATGAGACTGAACTTGGAGGTCGTATTTTGTGATTGGAGAGCTCCAATCACAAGTCCTGTCAAAGAGCTCTGGGTTGTTTAACCTGCTGATGTTGCAATGTCTTAGTTCCAATAACGACACTCTTAGAACACATGGGATACTGGTGTTTGTATCCCTTTGTGTGTGAAGCTGGGTTGCCTTAGTTACCATGAGTTGCAGAAATCCTTGCAAGCTGACTGTGCCAGGCTCCTGAACATTACAGCACAGCAGTGTGCTGGTGGTATCTTAAATAGTATTGTAGCAACGTGTGTGTGGGCAGAGAACAACAAAGCAGAGGGAGAATGCTTCAGAGCTGGAGCCTGTTGAACTTCTAAAAAGATGAGTAGAGTAACTTTCTCTGAGGCTTATAAGACCCAGTATGCTGATAAGTGTCTTGCTGAGAGCAGGGGTGCTTGTTCTGAAAGGACGTCTGCTAATTCAAAAATATATCTAGCAAATTGACAGTAGGACTTAAATTTGAAAGAGAACACTGTGAAGGAGGAAGAACTTTGTATGCTTTAGTAGTAGAGATTAGAGATTGCTTTCAGCTCAGATGCAGTTATTTTTGAAAGCAGAAGTCCTCCTCTGGGCAGGGAAGCTGGGCAGAATGAAAGCAGAACCCTGGTACTGCTTGCTCTCCTCTTGCAGTTTCTCTCCCCAGCCCATCCAGAAGGGCTTACAAGGTCAGTAAGCTTATGTGAACACATGGAGTTAGCACTGACCCAGAGATGTTAACGGCCTTGATTTCGTTACTCTGTTTTGCTAAGACTAACCCCGGGTTTCAGGAGGAGTTGTGACATGCAAGCATTAGTGGAAGTTCTCCCGAAACAGCATAAGCACTTGGGTTTAGTACAGTGTGGCTTTCAGATGTAAGCAAACACAGATGCTGAACAAGGTTCTGCTTTTAAATAATACACAGTAACCTTTTTCCTTACTGCAGTATGATGAGTGGGAATTGTTTTTTATCCAGGAAGTGCACATTTTGCCCTATTCTGTTTTCCCTGAGATAAAGGATATGGCTTCCAGTGACTCTAATGGGAGCAGATACACTGGAGTGACCTGCTCTAGGAATACCACCCTCCACATCTCTGCATGTGTGGGAGGGATGTGCTCGTGCCTCTGCCAACTGTTAAAAGATAATTTAGTTGTTAATTATCTGTCACTTGCAAGCTTCAGTGGTAATACTGAGAAACTGCCTCAGGGTGTTAGGAAATTATTGAAGTCTCAGCTGCTGACCTGGCCGTTCTCCTGCTGCTGTTCTTGGCCATTAATTCCTCTTGACAGTGTAAATATTGTTGTTCTAAAAGCCAGTTGGGACCTCTGATGACCAATAGATCCGGATGAAACAGTAACATGGGTGGGCTTCAGAAAAGCTACTGCTGTGTATACAGAAACACTACTGCTGTGTGTACAGACACTAATGGGATTTAAGTTGAACTGAGGACGTTAAGGAAGAAGATGGGTGACTTGTTGGGTTATCCTCTGCATGATTTATTCCTGGGACTTCCTATTAATTTGTATATGATCTTGCACGTGTTTTGGGTTTACACGTCACTAATCTGTAAAGTGAAAGCATGAACTTTTTGTAGTTTGAAATTTGTAACTTTTGTGACCCAGCAAAAAATGCAGAGCAGCCTGGTTTTGTAACAGATACGTCCTAGTTAGAACTGTCATAATATGCTGGATGTTGATAACTGTGTTATGGAAAGATAACGTATTAAAATACGCTTTTTCCTGAAGGGGATAATCAGCTTGATTATAAAATCCTGTGTCTGGTTTCCAGGTCAGCTGGTGGTTTGTACGCTCTGCTCCTGCGTCATGAAAACCAAGCAGATCTGGCTCTTCTCTGCTCACATGCTCCCTCTGCTGGCACGACTTTGCCTGGTCCCTTTGGAAACCATTGTCGTCATCAACAAATTTGCCATGATTTTCACTGGCTTGGAAGTTCTCTACTTTCTGGCGTCGAATCTTCTGGTGCCATATAACTTGGCGAAGTCTGCATACAGGGAGCTTGTCCAGGTAAGACGGCAGAAGTAACAATTTTATTTTCCTTGGCCTGAGCTTTTTTTTTTTCAGGAAATAAATACATACTTTGGCTGTCTTTTGTGCAGCTGTGTGTGTGTGTTAACTCATGCTTTCATAGCAAATCGAACGTGTTCCTATTCATAGCATCTTCTTTCTTTAATTTCTGGTAGTTTATAATTTGTATGGGTGAGCACTTAATACCTTAGCCTGAATTATACTGCTGCCCAGCTGAGCATGTCCACTTTGCTTGGACTTTGAATAGTCCTTCCAAAATCTAGGCTAAAAGACAAGATTGTGGCAAAATGGAATTTATTTATGGCTTCATTAAGTGAGCAAGGTAATCCCCATGCATTAATTGAGGTAGCTGTTCACTTCAAGCAATGCCTTTTGTATAAAGTGTGATTATTGTAGTGTTAAATCGGGAGTAACACTGAGGCTGATTTTGACTGTAATGATCACAGACTTAGTAATCTGTAACTTGCATACAGTGATGTGAGAGGTCTGCAGTGTTTGCTATAGAACAGCAGCGTTGCTGAGACCTCTAACAAAAGAGTAAGCAGAAAAAGACTGATCTGACATGTATCCAGTTTGTTAATGCTTTGACATCTGAGATATATGTATATATTTAGTTGAAAAGATGCTTTGTTAGTGGTAGGGGAACATCACAACTCACTTTTATATATCTAAATAAGATATATGTGTATATGCATCCTTCTGTACATTTCAATATAAAGGATTGATGCTTGCTTGATTTCTGACTGACCCACTATTTCAGCTCTCACCACTTGCTGGATTTTTTTCAAACCAAGCCACTGTTTTTCTACCTTCTGCTGTTCAGTCCAGAAGCAGTCTGAAAACTAACTTGTTAAGCTGTTTCAAAGCCTTCTCTAAAGCTCTTCTTCGCTGTCATATCTGTCATAGACAAACAAAAACTTGGCAGCAGTGGCTGTCTGGTGTGCCAAGGTCTCAGCCTGTCATGTTGATCATTGCTGTCTGGTTATTTATTTTGTATGTAATTGGTCTTTGGGAGCAGGATTATCCTTCTGTGCTTGTACGGCACCTAGCATGGTCTGGTCTCGCCTGTAACTAGCCTGTAGATTTGCTGATAAACTAATTTGGGAGCTAACTGGCAAAGCTTCAATATCCTTTATTCCAGTGAGAATAGGAAAATCATGCTTAGTGTTTATTTAAAGTGGTAATGTTTGGGATAAAACAGTGGCACAGCTTTGTGCAGCTCAAAGACTTGAACCGGGTTGGAACCAGAACTTCCATTTTCCACGTCCATGAATGAATGCAGAGTTTAGCTTCCTGAAGTGAAGTTCAGATCAGATGCAGATTTGAGAGTCGTATATCTATTTTTTTATTAGGCACTTATGTTTAAAACACTTTATCATTTTATGATTGTTTTAATTGCGAATACATTTTGGGGTGTTTAGTTGTTTCTTGCTGGGTTTTTTATTGTTGTTGTTTTTCAGAATTGTATTCTAAATATAGCTGTTACACAAGTTCCCCCCATCTCTAGTTTCGTTTGTCTGCACCCTCTTCCCCCCAGTATTTCAAATCAGTGCATGCCAGGCTATGTCACAGTATTGTGATCAGGAGGAAGAGATATTCCTTGTACGTGGCCTTTGGACACTGATTATACACTTTCTCCTGACTTTTTATGCAGAGGGTATAAAGTTTTTTCCTTGAGAATACAAAGAAAATAGCAGAAACTTTATGATGTGGCACTGGATTTATAATAGTTTGTCATATAGCTGCTTTTTTAAATGCATGTAGTAGAGAGTGGGTTGGAATGAAAAAGTTCTGAGTGGTTTTTGCGTTGTATTGACAATATGGAAAAACATGATACTCTTTTTTTAAAGAGTTTGCTGCTCTTCACCTACAGTCCTGAAACAGAACAGAAAAAATAACATTGGCTCATAGTATGTTCACATAACTGATTGCAACTCCACTGCAAATCAAGCTTAGTGTGCTTTTTCCAGAGGAGGATAATCCTGTTTTGTCTTGAATATTTTCTGACTTGTGTTTCCATTGCTGTAGCTTTCTGCAGTTGTTGGTTTTCAGTGATGCCTTCATCCTGGTGTCGTCAGTTTACTGCTTTTTTAGGCTGGGTTTGATTGTTGGTTTGATGGCAAAACTTAGTGAATATTGAGGTGTTACAAACCAGGAGTGTTTCCTGAGCCAGCCGTAACCTGTGGGCCAAAGCAGCTTTTTAAGTCTACTTCAAACTGTGGCTAATGGTATAATTGATAAGAGTGGGGCCAGAACCTTGCAGCAGAAGATGCCAGAAACACCTCGCGGCTATGAATCTACGTTATGAGCATAGCATGACCCTTTTCTGATGTGGTGGAGCCCTCTGCCAGGAGCTGCATAGGATGGCTTGCCTTGGTCCCAGGCCAGGGGAGCCTCCCGAGGACAGATGCACTTCCTTCACAACTCCGCGTGCAAAGCTAAAAGCTGGAGCTTGGCACCGTATCCCAGGCAGCAGCATATTGCTTGTCGATCACAGTGCATACAGCAGCACGTCCCATGAATGTAATATCCCTCATGCTTGTCATCAAAGGCTAAGTAGGCAGCTTTTTTTAGTGTTTGCTAGATTTGCTCGCCATTATGGATCGTGTGTCACCGTGGAAAGCAGCTGATGAGGAAATAGTAGTTATGAGTGGTTTCCTTTTGGCCTTTTGTGTTAAGTCCAGCTTCTTGGAAATGACTGCCTTGTAAATTAGTCTTTGGAATACAAAAGTAATTTGAGCTTCAGAGTCTTCTGAAATAACTCTTTAGCATGAATTTCAAAACACTTGGTGGATCAGGAGCAGTCAGAAGTCCCGTTCGTATTTTCTGATACACTGATTTGCTGCACAGTCAGGTACTTGTCAGTGCTCAAGATGGACAGTGGTAATATGTCACTGCTGAACCTGGTCTCTCCCTTTATCAAACTA
The DNA here is from genome assembly GCA_025331215.1 of Actenoides lindsayi. Taxonomy (NCBI): domain Eukaryota; kingdom Metazoa; phylum Chordata; class Aves; order Coraciiformes; family Alcedinidae; genus Actenoides; species Actenoides lindsayi. The sequence continues at coordinate 78,528 of WTSP01026617.1, read as the reverse complement.
GTGTGATGTACCTCCCTTTATCCTTTGGGACAGCTAATGCCATGTGAATGACTCTTAGCTTCCTTGTGGTAATACTGTAGATTGTCCTTTTGTTATGAAATCAGAGGTGCTGTGACCCAGTAACAAACTGCATTCTTCTGTCCTGCCCAGGTGGTGGAGGTGTATGGTCTCCTGGCTTTGGGGATGTCTCTGTGGAACCAGCTGGTCGTCCCAGTTCTTTTCATGGTGTTTTGGCTTGTCTTATTTGCTCTTCAGATCTATTCCTATTTCAGTACACGAGACCAGCCTGCCTCAAGAGAGAGGCTCCTCTTCCTCTTCTTGACAAGGTAATTAACTAGCCTGCAAATAGTCCATTTTCTGTTTTGACTGTCTTCTGAAATGAATGTACATGCTCTTTTTGAGACTAGATATGTAGATGGCCTTTATTGCATTTGGATACCCGACAAATATTTGTCCTTATCACAGTGGCCATGTATGTAAACACTGTTAAGCTTGTCTTTCAGAGGCATGGATCCCATTCAGGACAGACAGCATTAGTAGAACTGTGGGAAAGTTCCCAAAGAAAGCAAAATGTTCTTTTGATGAGGGAATAACTAGAGCTTTGGACCAAAGTTGTTTTCAGTGTACAAATTGTTTTTAAATCTGAGGTATTTCAGCTAAAGTTCAGTCCAGCTGGTATTTTATTCATGATTGTGTTGCTTTCTGAGCCCTTTGTCTTCATATTTCTTCATTCTGGTGTGGCACACATTCTTGAGTTCATCCAAGCAGCTGAAGTAGCCAACTCCAAAGTAACTTTTGAGCCCAGTGGTTAATTTGGCAGAGATGTAAAGGTCTTACGGATACCAAATTCCCAAAAGCTTTGTAAAAACTGGTTGTAGGGTAAAGAAGAGAGGCCTGTGTAGTGCTCTTACTGAGAGAAAGGCAGCGTTTGAGGGGTTCTCCTGTCTGGACCCTATGTGCCTTTGCTGGTAGCTGTTTAACTAGAACTTATAGCACACAAAAGGGAGTGGGAGTGTAGGGCAGAGAGGAACTGTGTGTGTTGCAGAAGGTGAGTAGGGCAAATTACTGTAATGTGGGGATGGGGAGTAAAGAGGTAGTAGTTGTCTAATAGGTAACATAGGACATATTATTTGGAGACCACCCATAATTAGTTTTCTTATTTGGGTAGCAACTAGAGTAACTTTGCTCATTACTTCAGTTTTCCAATCAGAGTTTCCAGTTGCTTAGTTTTTTCTTGCCTCTCTGTGTGTGCATACCTAGGGTGCCAGTGTAAGCTGTCAAAATTCATTATAATTAAGAAGAAATGCCAGGGGTTTTATTGCCTGTAGTATTAAAATTGCTTAGTGTCACACAGACTGTTGCCCCTTAGGAGAGAGCTGAAATATCTCATCAGGCCAGTTAATAATGTAGCACTAGCTGTTGAGGAAAAGGGAAGAAAATATGCATTCTTTCATGCAAGTGACTGAATTCTGCATCTGTGCCCTTTAAGTGTAATGATTGCTTAAAATAGTGTAGCTGGAGTTCAGGTAAGAGCAATTGGGCTGTGCAGAATAGCTGTGTCCATTTTTCTAACATCTGAGTGGCTGTACTGGGTCAGACCTAATTCTGATCTAGCCTAGGTTCCAGTTTCCAGCAGTGGCCATAAATGGATGCCTGGAAAGACACTCAGCCATAGTGTGACAAACAGGGTGTTTCCCAGTGCTCAGCCAGTCCCACATCCAACTTCAGCTGTCAGGCTGCATTAGCTGGGTATGGTCAGTGTGTATTCAGTGACCCACGAAAGACTTCCATCAATTGGTGCTTTCTGCCCTTGAACCTGTGCATGCCTCTGTCATTTGAAAGATCCCGAAGCAAGGAATTTCACACCTTAACTTGGTCTGTATGATGAAAAAATCCATTTTGGAGGTCTTGCGTGCATGTTTGCTGTTTAAAAACTGTTCTGTACCTTTCCTTGTCCTCGCTGTTCCTCTCAAAATCTTTTCCATGACTGTGTAACAACTGTGATTTTTGAAGAGTTCAGCTCTTTAAGGACACTTTATAAACTTGTGCTTGACACACAGAGCTCCCCAGGCTTCTCTTTGAGCTCTTAAGCTCCTCTGGGACTCTTGCCTAGTAGATCATCTGGAAATAGGTTTGAGAAGAGGTACTAAAATTGATAAAAAAGGATTGGGCATCAGGTAGAAAAGCCAGGATTCTTGACTTCTGATAATTTATTTTGAAGCAAAACTTAGAGTTCCTCAAATATCCTGCAGAACCAGCTGTGTTTCTTACTACTTTGACTGGGAGGAACATTTAAAAGCTTTTTCATCCCATCTCAATTTGGTAAACAGGCAGAATCTGAAGGCTTACCAGAAGCACTGCAAACAGTACATGTAAACACACCAACATTTTCTGCTGTGAACTGTTTTCAGTGGAGATTTCCGGTTCAAGTAGTCATTAGAAGGGACAAAGAAAATGTCTCTTGGACGAGCTTTTTTTTTTATTTTCAAAACATGTGCTTCCTCACACCTCATTTGTTGGAGTGCTGAACTAGGGCACTTTTCAGTCAGTTGATCAGCGTGACATGATTTTGCCCATCATAATCTCTCTCACAAGACTGTCCTGGGGAACAAGTGAAGATTATTGTTTTATAAAATTTATTTTCAATTACTGGGGGGTGTCAGCGGACACCTTAGACTATGTAAGTGAGGATTTCCAGATGTGTAACCCCTGGCTTGACAGCTGGTTTTTTGCCTGGCACTGGGGCACGCGCTGCACCGCGCTCCCTGTCTTCTGGAAGCACTGTGTTTCAGAAGCTGAGTACACTTGGAGTCTTGGGCTGCTCCAGAGATGGCAGTGGCAGGATCAGCAGAAGAGCAGCCCCAAGGTGAAGGAGCTGAAATAATGCAGCTATTCTCAGCATCATCAGATGTATTCTGAGGTTTCAATCTTTGGGACTTCACTGCTGTAGCAAAAGAGAGGAAGAAGCCTGCTGAGGGGGAGTATTTTTCACTGTCTTATTTCGCTGCTCCTGGCTCAGCTCTTTGAAAGACAGGTGTTGCCTACCCGAACCTCATGTGAGCACTACCAGAAAGCCCCCAGTCTTCCAACAGAATTTATCTGTTTGTTTGTTTGCCCTATTGTGAGTCTGAGTGGAAAGTGCCATAGTGAATTCACCTGCTTTAACCCCGCGTTTCTGGTAGCTGGTTGAAATTCCAGCAAGTGCACTGGGTGCATGTGGCTGTCAAACTGGTGTTTGGCTCTGGCAGTGCCACCGTGTGGCATGGTGCTGGAGGGGGCCTGGAGAAACTCCACAGCACTGCCCAGCTCCAGCTGGACAGCGGTGTTAGCAGGGAGCCGAGATGAAGTCGTGTCTTGGAAAGAAGTAATGGAATACGTCTCATCGGTTCCTTTTTATAGGAAGATTTCTTGGCCTTGTAAAGTTTTAATATTTTCATTAAACCAATCCAGTTTTGCCTTAACAGTCTGAACAGAGAGGGCAAGGGGAGATCTCACTGTTGCTTTTAATTGATGAACCTTTTCTTTTTCTTTTTCTTTGTTTTTTGTTTGTTTTTTCTCCTCTCCCAGTATTGCTGAATGCTGCAGCACTCCATACTCACTGCTGGGCTTGGTCTTCACAGTCTCCTTTGTTGCTTTGGGAGTTCTCACTCTCTGCAAGTTTTACTTGCAGGGTTACCGAGCGTTCATGAATGATCCTGCTATGAACAGGTAAGTGCCTTGTTGTGCCTGGGGTCTAAAAAGAAGCAGACAAAAGGGATTTATATAGAAATATACAGGTTGCGTTGCAATTTTTTGACTTTAGAACTCTGAGTATTCTTAACAGGCTCTTTGTTTGCCAGTCTGTGTGTACATTGGAAGGATTGAGGAGAAAGTACAGCTTGTCACAGAATTCTTGGAAGATGGTTCATTTCTGTAACAAATCCAGGGCTGTTAGTTGTGTTTTATAATTGCACAGTTTGATTGTCTTTCGTGTTTTAATTTTCATTAGTCACTGAAAAATTTTCACATGCTTGGATAATACAAACACTTGATATTTCCATTTCTTCATTTACCCTGTAGTCATGTGTGAAACATTGCTGGTCTGTGGGGCTTAAAGCACAGCATTGTATGGATTGCCTGTAAATTACTATGGGAAATAGCCAAAGTATAGAAACTGTCTTAACACTTGTCCCAACTTGTTTAATATGAAACTGGGATCCTAGGTATGACGCTGCCTTTTTGGCATTCCAGCCCTTAATTCTATAGATCAGACCATGTGCAAAGGAATGTTTTGTGTTTTGGATTCCAAGATGTGGAATTGAAAATGATGTAAATTGGGGTTGCCTGGGAGTAGTCTACATAAACCCAACATCTGGGGAAGCATGATGTGCTGGGTGATCTGTATTTTCATTGCATCAACTATTGGTGCTGAATTGTGGACCTCAGAGGTATTAAATTCAGTCTAAGGTTCCAAGCCAAACAGTTGTATTTGGTGTAGAGCCATACTAGGTACGGAGAAAATAAACTGGAAAATGGCTGAATTGCTCCTTTGCCTGAACTGGGCTCTGGGTGGGGTGTCAATTGAGCCAAGGATGGTGATGGGGAAATAAAAACAGTGGGAGAAGGTCCTCATGGTGATATAGGAAGGAGGCTGGCTGGTGCCTAGCCATAGACACTGTACAGCTGCATTGGGGTTGTGTGGGCAATGCTGAGGCTGGTGGGTTCCTCCTTTTAAGACACAACCTGGGTTCTTAAAATGTTTTGTGCTGGGGGGTGGTATCTGCTGGGCTGAACGTAGCCCACACACTGCTAGTCAGGGGCAGGGTTCTGCAATCTGCTAGATCCTAACCCTCAACATTTCAGTGTTTCTGAAAACATTCCTTTCTGCTTAAAGCCTTATCAGGGACATCAGTAAAAGCTAAAACCAGTTACATTTGAAGGGCTGTGGCAGAAACAGACAGCTTTTTTCCTTGTGTTTCTCGATGTATCGTTGAACCAACACTGACACACAGAAAGATGTGATTGTTTGTTCTTTTGACTGTGTTGATCTGCAGGGGAATGACTGAAGGAGTCACACTCCTGATCCTTGCTGTGCAGACAGGTTTGATTGAGCTCCAAGTTGTGCATCGGGCATTCCTTCTCAGTATTATTCTTTTCATCGTGGTGGCATCCATACTTCAGTCCATGCTGGAAATTGCTGATCCCATTGTCTTGGCACTGGGAGCCTCAAGGGACAAGTAAGAGACTGGTTTTCTAAACTGAAATCTACTCAGTGCTGTTTTAGGAGATTATAAATGTAGTAATGGATGACCTGATTTGCATCTTTAGTAGCTTGTGAAGTTACCCTGTCTTTTCTGTATGCAGATTTCTGTTCTAGTCTAAGTTCTCTAGTTTTTCCCTTGCTGTCCTACTCCCTGAAGGGCACACAGCAATACTTTTCCCCGTGCTGTATGCTGGCAACCAGGGGTGGCTTTGGTCACCTGCCCCTGCACAGGTCTGTGTCCGTCCAGACTGCTGCTCTGCAGCTGCTGGCTGCTCACTCAAGTATCACCATTTGGTGGGTTTTCTTCCTAGCAGAAATGTCAGGGCATGGTGGTCTCAGGGAAGCCAATCCAGGACTCCTGTGCTCTCTCCCCACCCACGCTCCATTGTGTGGATTTGCAGAATGGATTTTACTTAACCTCCTCCTGCAGTTGGGTGGATTTCCCTCTAATGCAGCTGTTGAGGTTGGGAGTGGCCTTGTGTTAGATATTGTAAAACCTATTTTTGTGAGGCTGGGATCCCCAAATGATAGGATTTACTGGCAGAAAAGAAGAGTTGGAAGGCTTGCATTAGTGTACCAGATGTTCTGATCACGTGGGACTGTTGTTTAGTTTCATTTGTGTTTTGAAGAGCTGTATTGGTGTCTGGTGTTCTTGTATTAATGTGTTTGGATCTTTGTTAATTGCTCGAGTCTTTTCCCTTTCTGTAACCTGTAAGTGAAGAAACAAAAGAGAAGGTTTATTCACGTGTAGAGAGTTTGTTTAGCTTAGAGGCTACTTGTGGCCAGAGTGTTCTGCCTTCAGCATTGTTAACTTCAAATATAGTAACAGAGGGAAAGGGAGTAGAGCCAGGATAGGAGCATCTGCCCAGTTTAAACAAGCAGTTTGTGTCAATAGTGAGTTTTAACTCCTTTCTGCCAGATATCCCAGGCAGTTCTAAATCAGCTAGGACCAGGAGAAATTCCACTTTAGCTCTCCCTTTCTCCCTCACCTCAGACACAGAATTGCAGACCTCACAGTAGTGTTCTGATGTTTCTTCAGACTGTATTAAATTAGCCAGTTTTTGCTAGTGTCCTGTCCTCCCAATACTTCCATTTTTTCTGCACCTCATTTCCAGTGCTAAGCGAGGTGAAAATAGAACCTGAGGAATGTGTAGAGGTAGTATAGTAAATTACTGAAGCTACTCTGAAAGCCTTAAAAAAATGGGTGGGTGTAAGAAGATTGATGGTGTGTTTAGGTTGGGGAGGAGATTAGGAAGAAGTAAATGATAGGCACAGAGTAAGGACTGGCAGAGATGAATGTTCAGGTTCTGCTACATTTCTTCTTTTGTGATCCCTGGAGTGGGGAATATACTTAGGAAGGCAGCAGGGTTAAATCTGGTGATGAAAGGAAATACCTTTGCCCCAAGCATATTAGCAAAAAACCCCAGAGTTGTAATAAGTATATAATCTGGGAGAACTCTGTTCATATAAAACGGGGTACAAAAAGTTACATGCATAATAAATAATTTTCTTTCATCTGAAACATTCAGTATCTCAGATACTTAATTTGTCTAACTGGACCCGTTGTGACAATTACTGTAGGTGAATTTTTGCCCATTATCTTTGTCTTGAAAACAGCAAAGGTCAGATGAGAGGGAACTTTTCATAGTGCGTGTTTTCTAGGCATGCATGCTGGGAGTGAGACGGTGCCCGAGTAAAATAGAAACTCCTTTCAACAAGTTAAAGCCTTGAGCAAACGTCTAATGTGCCTACATCCAGCAGTCAGCCTATTCTTATTCTGACACTCAAATCTGACTTGAAAAATAAACCCCAGTTGTGTTGTTTGCAGGAGTCTGTGGAAGCACTTCCGAGCAGTCAGCCTCTGTTTGTTCTTACTCGTGTTCCCCGCGTACATGGCCTACATGATTTGTCAGTTTTTCCACATGGATTTCTGGCTGTTGATCATTATCTCCAGCAGTATTCTAACCTCTCTTCAGGTAAGAATGTTAGCCCTGTAGAAACTGGGAAGCCTTGCATTAACTTTGATCCTGTTACTCTAGGGGGGGAAATACATGATGAGAAAAGAACAAGGATGACAGAAGGGCAGAAGTACAAGATACTATAGAAAATCTCTTTATTTGTCTTGTATCTGAGGCTAAGGGGTTGCTAGGGGTGGGCTGAGAACATAGGTGAGTGGAAGTCTATTTCAAATTGTAGAGCCAGAAGGCTTTTGAAGGCATAACTGTCACCGTAAAAAGTTTTGGGTTTTTTTCCAGAGCACTCATTTATATATTGTCACTTAGGTATGGTTCTTTGAAAGTAATCTGGTGTTCAAAACAAGTAGTGTAAATACAGGAAATGTTTTGTACTGTAAGTATTTAACTTGGCCTTTTTATTACTAAATTTATAAAATCCCTCCTCATGATGCTCAGCACTTTAGTTTAATCAACTCGGCTGTCTTCTGGACTCATGAGAGTATAGCAGGGGAAGTTCCCGGGAACAAGCTTAAATGCTTGCAAGAAAGAGTGACTTATTTGTCTTGAAGTTCAGCAGCAATTTTACTACTTTGGGGCTTGCTTGCACAGTCTCTGTCTGGCTCGGGAGCGTGGTGTGTATGGAGCTCGATGGACAATGCTGAATAACTTCAGCTTCAGTTCAGGCTGGAATGCTGAGCTCGTGGTCTCGCACTGTGTTCCAGGTGCTCGGGACGCTCTTCATTTACGTTTTGTTTATGGTGGAGGAGTTCAGAAAAGAGCCAGTAGAAAATATGGATGATGTGATTTATTACGTAAACGGCACGTACCGGCTGCTGGAATTCCTCGTCGCGCTCTGCGTGGTGGCCTACGGGGTCTCGGAAACAGTCTTCGGTGAATGGACCGTGATGGGTTCTGTGATCATCTTCATTCACTCCTATTACAACGTGTGGTTGCGGGCCCAGCTGGGATGGAAAAGTTTCCTCCTTCGCAGAGACGCTGTGAATAAGATCAAATCGCTGCCCGTTGCCACAAAAGAGCAGCTGGAGCAACACAATGATATCTGTGCCATCTGCTATCAGGTAAGAATAGAGGTGTCAGAAGATTGACGTGAACTTAAATACCTCTAGACAGTCAAGTTCAGTCTGCAGCTAGTAAAATAAGTTACTTGAATCGTGTCTAATGAGTAACACTGTGCTCAATAACTTACTTGAATTACCCAATTTTGTGTTTTGTGGAAATTGGAGTGCTGGATCGTTTTTATGAATAGAGAGTTTGGATGTGTTTAAGCTTTCATTCTTTATTTTTTTCAAGTTACACAACAAACTGTCCTTGAGCTTCTTTGAAACCTTCTTGTGTTTGGGTTGATCTGGTCTCAATAGTAACAGCAAATGAGCGCTTTCTTCATTAGTGGAAGATTTTGTAACTGAAGGACAAGGTGTGCTCAGCGGCTGATTTGTTATTTTATTCCACAGAAGCAGCTCAGTCTCTACAGGCATCGCTACTTCCATGTGCAATGTCAGTTTTATAACAGAAACCTAACTATCAAAAGGTTAAGGGTCTTTCTAATGTAAGCCAGCAGATGTAAAGACCTTAGAAATTGATGCTGAAAGTAGTATTTTTATTACACCTTCAGCTCCAAAGCCTTTCTCTGGGATAGAAATTGTAGTTACGTGTCACAGTGAAAGAACCACTCTAAGATTAGTAGTGTGCAGTTGGAATGCAATTGAATTGACTCCAGACTTGATACAAATTCTTTGAAGAGTAGAACTGCTGGTGCCAGGTTGAATGGGAGCTTTTGAAACACCAGACAGTAAAATGTGGGTCTCAGCTGACAGATTTCAGGTATTACTTCATTTCTGGCTTGCTGTTGTTACATCCATCTGTAAGTGTTCTGATTTTGACTTGCACAATTGTGTCTTAACTAATCCTGTGACTTTCATCTTACAAAAGCTTTTATTTAAATATAATAATACCTTATAAACAAAGCTTTTTGCCTAATTTCTAATCCCTGTAATATAAACAGCCAGACCTGTGGCCTGCGTTTGAATTGTGCACATATCTAAACGTGGAGGTTGGTCGGTACGAAGGAAGGAACGTTCTCTTGCTTGCCTGTGGACTGTTGATTTCTCCTCTGTGGTAGTGGAGCCCTTAGATACATGGGGTCAGAGGAGAGGAATGGGATTACAAATAATATAATCTTCTTTTTTGTGTGTGTGTGTCTTTCAGGATATGAAAACTGCTGTAATCACACCATGTAGCCATTTTTTTCATGCGGGTTGTCTTAAGAAATGGCTGTATGTGCAAGAAACCTGCCCCCTGTGCCACTGCCAACTTAAGAGCCCTTCACAGCTACCGGGACTGGGACCAGAGCCAGTTCAACAGCCAAATCCTAGTGCAGAGCAGAATACCAGACCTGAAGATGCAGCTGAGCCCCCTGGTGTTGAACATGACAATGGGCCAAATCTGAAAGGCAGCCCTGGTGAGAGCAATGGACAGGATGCTGATGGACAGGATGGCCTGGAGGCCCCTGCTGAGGTGGAGGAGTCTCAAAGTACGGACAGTGACACAAGCCTGTGTGAGACCAGCCAGGGAGCAGCTTGTGCTGCAGAACTAATTGCAGCCCCAGAGGGGTGCCCCACACCAGATCTGGGGGTTTGTGTCCAGCTCTGAGGTGACAAAGGACGACGCGGGAACAAACACATTTCAGAGATCCAAGTCTGACTCAGAAGAAAACCAATCCTTCCACAGCTGTGAAAGAAGTTTAGCTCTTAATGCTGGTCAAACTGTAATCTCCCATGCTGATTTTTATGGGCTGCTTGGTAGTGGTAACTCCAGTGAGATGTAGTAGAAATGACTCCAGAAGCTCTCTGAACTGTGGGCATAGGAAGGATGTCTGGAAATAAATTGCAGTGAAAGAGTGTTTTCAAGACGTAGATGGGGGGATAAGAGGAAGAAGAGGTCCATGAGAGGTGGTAGACAGATGGACAGAATGCCAGCTTTTGTTTTGGTCAGGCAGAGGGTATCGCATACAGCCACGTGCCAGGGTACCTGTGGTGAGTTGCGAGTCTCTGACTGAGGTGCAGCTTTGGTTGCTGACAAAATGTTACGTGGCACATAAGCAAAAATCAAAGATACAACAGCAGTGATTGTACTAGAAGATGGAAGCACTCTTAATACGTCATGTGTATGCTTTGGGTGTTCTTGGTGGGGCAGTTGCATTTGAATTCTTGTAATCTATAGTGACTCTTGACTTTTATGACGGAGTCTTCGATATTTTGATGTATATGAAACTTTTGCTAATAATGGGCGCAGTCTGGGCTGCATGAAGTAAACTAAAGCTCTAATGAACACTTTGACCTCCGCTACCACGTGGAGGAGGAAAGTGGGATGAGTTTTAGGGCACAGATAGAGGCCTTTCAGTACTGTGCTTTGTAATGTTTAATTCTTGCAGCTGAATTAAAACAGTATTAAACTCTGGCGATATTTGCACTTTGGGAATGAGTACATTATTGTGTATGATCAGACTCCGCAAATGCCACTTTTAAAGCTGTTAATAGGTTTGCACCTTTTTTTCTTTGACAAGGACATGTCCATACTTAAATTTTTACATGCATCATGGCTTCAAGTAGAACTAGGGACTGGGGTGGGGGAATAGGTGGGAGTAGGGGGCAGGCAATTTTTTTATGTGAATTTTGATATAAAGAGAAATTAGTCACTTATTTATACGATAGGCTTGACTCAAGTGTTTTTCAAAGTCGGTATTCCTAATGTGAAATGTGATACTATTTTATTTTTAGTAGTAAATTTGGATGTAGACTGACAGACATAGCTGAATGTCTTAATAAATTACATTTGAAGATTTTTTACACCTGGTTATGTGATTCTTGTACTGAAAATCCATTAATTAAGCATGCGTTTAGAGGGTCTTCTGCAATAGTAGTTCTCTATTCCCTTTGGACATCAGTGGAACTTGTGATGCCCACGCTCTTCCCCCATTGTCATTTCAATGCTGTGTGTTGCAGTGGTACCTCCTGGCCTCCCTGGGCCTTGCCACCTGACCTTGGCTAATGTAGAACAATAGCAGAACACTGAGGCACTCCATGATTTAGACTGTTTTCCTTCTAGCCACACTTAAAAGTCTGTGGAGACAGGAAATGGAGGATTTCTGGGCAGTGCTGTTTAATACTGTGAAACAATAGGCTTTCCCTCAATTCACAGAATATGTTCTTGGAGGATGCTCTGTTAAACCCTGCTTGTGAAAAAATGACCCCAGAAGTTCCTCACACCAGTGATGGGAAGTTTCTCCTTTGTAAGATTGTAAGACCTTGCTTCCATGGTAAGGGAGCAAGTGGTACCTCAGGTGGTTTGAAACAGGAGATGAGAAGAGCTAGGCTGGTCAGTCTGGTGAAACGAAGGCTGGAAGGGTTGTGGCTGCCATACAGATACCTCAGGGTGAATGCAAGGAGAGGAGGAGAGGAACTTGTGCTCACCTACAGTAGTCACATGAGGGCAGCGAGGCAGAAGGGAATCACTGGGGTCATCAACTCCAGTTCACTATCTATCCCACACAGTATGTCACGTCATCACTTCCATAAATAGAGAAAGTGGTGTTGAAAAAGTAACAAAAAAAAAAAGATTTGCCTTCATTGCTTATGCTGAGAAGCTGTTCCTCAGCCTGACTGATTTCTTGGAAATGAACCTCTTAATTTCTACCCTTAAATTGTTCATAGGTAATTGGTAATGCAGAAGCTAGAGGAAAGGACTGTGGATTTGCACCAACAGCAGTAGGAGGTAAATGTGCCTGGAGACTGCTTGTTGAGGATCAACAGGCCCATGACAAATTCAACAAATGCACCGTCTGCCGGGACTTCGGATCAGAAACAGGGATGTGATGCTGGAAAGGAGCCTGATGGACTAGGGAGGTACACACTGTGCTGTCTTTCAGAAGAAAGGATGCTGCGAGATTCCCACTGGAGTGAACTAAGAGCAACTGCTCCATGCTGGAGAAGGTGCTTAAAGATGGGAGGGCTTAGGCAATCTTGGCAGAGTTCTACATCCTGGCAAGAAGGGTGTGTTAAGATGAAAGCAGCTCTGATGTACCTTTTTTACTGTAAGGGGTATTTTTAAGAGGGACAGGAGAGAAAGGAGGGGAGGCTGCTGGCTTGGGGAGTTCATAGGAACGGGGCTGCTCTTAGAAGTTACCTTTGTTAGGTGATAACATTATTACAGAGTTGTTTGTGGCAAGCAAGCTGAGGTGGAGTGCATATGTTACTGCGGGGTTCATGAGGCAGAGGTAACTGGATAGTAAATGCAGCTGGACTAGAAAGTTAAAGGGGTGTGCACATGTGTTCATTTTTGGTTTTTGTTTTTTCCAACTCAAAAATGCTGACAGAATGCCATTTTCTGAACAGCTAAGGACAGCTAGCTCTGGAAGGAACTTAAAAATAAGCCTGCAAGGAATGAGGGGTGGGTGGGAAAGAAATACTTGTAAGTCAAGCAGGCTGTATCTTAAGAAGTGCAGGGATGAAGTGAGAACTGCCCAAACTCATGCCAAATTAGATCCTGCAGAAGAAATAAACTGTAACTTGGAGGGGAGAAGAAGGGGGAAGGCTGCCATGAGGGAGCAGGGAAGTAGGGAAGGAAACGAACCTTCTGTCTCAATGCTCTGTAGAGCATCTGGGTGAATGCAGCTGACCTCTGAGCTTTGGTGCAGAACTCCCTCTTGGACACTGCTTGCTTTGAGTTGATTTTCTCTGCAGCTGTGCATGAGTAAATGGGTGGGGAAAAATGCTGAGTGTTTATGATCAAGGTATAACTGTAGGTGGAGGCTTGAAATCATTTTCATTTAGACTCGTTCTGATGGTGGCATGATTGACAAACATTTGGGCTCAAAAAGATGCCTCCAACTAGGTGATATAATGGGAACAGTTGGGAATTTTATGGCTGGTTGGGTTTTTGTTGGAAAGGGGAGCTCTGATCACGTGGTGTGATGGTGCACGTCTAGTCTGTCCTATCGGACACCCCAGGGCTGCTGATTACGGAGTCCATTGCTCTCAGCTCCAGGAAATGTATTTACATGAGGTGAGATGACTCTGTGAGAAGAGCAAGGCTAGGAATTTTATTTGAAAGCCTTAGTTTGAGCTGCACTGCACTCAGCTCCTTCAGCTTTTAGCTATTTTGCAGCAGAAGAATCTATTTCCTTCCTTGTTTTTAGTGAAGCACTTCATTTAATGCCAAGGCAGAGACTTCTTGAAATGCACAGGGTTTTCCAGCATGGGAAAGCCTCTTCATTCCAAGTTCCCTTCTTTCCTGATTCATTTTAAATTCAGTTTCTGAGTTACCTCAATCTTTTTCCTAAAATAGACCAGAGTTTGGGCTAAACCATCTGAATGTTTGAGAACAAACTTTTAACGTTTTTCTGACTGACAGGGACAGTTAAGGACTTCGATATCAGTTGGTTCAAAATGCAAATTATCTCTAGCAAATCAGCTTTCAAATACATGAAAGTTGTTACTGATGTCTAAAAAAAAAACCCCAAAACCCAAACCACCACCCACACTTGGGAAGGAGAAATGGCTGTTGGAAGCATGCTATGTTGTTCAGAATAAAAGTAATCGAATTAGAGTGAAACTGGTCTTGCTGGGTTTTGTTGGGGTCAGGAAGCCTGCTTGGTGTGAAGGAGGCAATGTCACAGCGTGGCCCTGTAATTGTTGGCTTGGAAGTTCTCAAGAAGGAATGATCTGTGGATCGCTGCTGGTTTACACTGCTCTGAGGAGGGCCATGGGGGTGACTGGTAGATCGGTGCTGGCTTTTTTCCTCCTGCATGTTAAATTTGTTTGAAGACACCTTTAAATAATATTCCAGCACCACTTTTTGATCTCTGCAGTGTTTGGAGCTGTGGCATCTTGGCTAAGCTGGTCCTGTAAGGATTGCTTATTCCAACTGTTGCCTGTGATGTCATCCCACAAGTATTTTTGTGAGAAAGATTGACACCTATATTTCCCTTTTTGGCTTCACTTGCACTTATAAAGGTGTCAGTAAATGTAATTTTAAACTCATTTTCAATTAGTGTTACAATGCTGAGTTTAGAAAGGAATTGGACCCTGTTTTTGTGATGGGTATGGTCAGTCATATAGGATCACAGTTCACTAGTCCACACCCCAAAGATAGCAGTTTTCTTTTTGACAATGCCTGTTGCTTTTACCTATGGCTATTGTACTTCTTAGCACCCTGCTATTCCAAGGCTAGAGGTGCAGTGACTTCTCTCCCTGGTGCAGTTCAGCACTGCAGCACTGGACGGCTGTGCCTGGGAATGCCTGAGGTCTCTGGACAGGGAAATTCCATCTGTTTTCATAAAGGAAGTTACGATTCAGTTGATAATCCACTCAGCAAATGTATTCTGTGGTTCTAAGGTATTGATCAGTCTCTTGAAAACAAGCACTGCCTTTTAGATAAAAAGTAGCCCACGACACTTGGTGAGCTGTCTACAACTTGGAGTGTATTAAAAGATGCTAAAAGAGCATATCTTGCACATGCATAGATCTAAAGGTGCCCTAGTTAAAGGGATAAGATGTGAAAGAAAGACATTTTATATGCACAAGCAACCAGCTCAAATTAAAAAAAAAGAAGATACATAGAAATATTTTATTACAAGTAATTAGACACAAATTTTCCCAGTGGTTGCCATTTCCTGGAGGCTTAAAATCTACATCCTTAAATAAATCTGGTAGCTGAACTCTATTGGCTAATACAACAGCCAAAGACCAGGTGATCTGCAGAATTTTGCTGCAATGGACGTGAAAAGCCCAGGACTGTGATGTGGATAAGTAAGTTAATTCTTAGGATTTTAAAGTGTAACATTGACTTAATTGGATAAAAATAACCAGTTGAATAGGTATCTGGTACTTATAAAATAAATGATACACAGTTCCTTAATTGACCATCATCTGAGTTTTCTTTAAATTGATTGTTTGCTTCTAGCTTGGGGAAAAAATGCCAGCTGGAATGTGAGGGATTAAGTTTTATTTATTTTTCTTGCTAAGAGCCACATTGTGCAATTTAAAAGAAAATGTACTCAAAAGATGGGTTCCTTTGTAAACTGTTTCAGCCCTTGTTTGTTTTCAGATGGAAATTAATTTCTTAAAGGCCCTCCATGTTAGAAAGTGTGTGTCGATAAGTAAAGAAAAATGAAAAATTGTAATCTGCTAAGACACATCTTTTTTTCAAGATAAAAATCTTTGGATGCAGGTGGTTGAGTTTTGGGTTTAGCTTATCTGGTCATCCTGCTGGAAAAAAAGACTGGTAATGATCTTCCTTTGCATAGGTGGTAGGAAACAACCAGTGGGAGAATTTCAAACCCACCTGCTGAATATTACTAGAATTCTTCATTATACTTGGTGCTTAAATATTAAAGTACTGCAGAAAATGCAACCAAGTGTGTCAGCTCCTTGTTGAGCTTGATGGGTGCAGTTAGGGGCTCTGGTCTGTGCCTGTTCCCATGCCCAGCTGTAATACCTGGCCATGAGGATTGACTGAAGTGGTTAGAGGCATTGTCACAAAAACTGGGCCCATGCAGGCATTTCTCACCAAGGTTGCATTGAAGATGGCTCTGGTGACCTCCAGGTCTCCTTTTTTTTTTTTTCCCTAAGGGCATGGAGATGGAGAAGAGAATTAAAGGAAGCTGCAGAGTCACCTTTTCTTTTGGTATGCGTGAGGAATACGAGTTCTGAAAACTGTCTGACCCTGGAGGTAGGCATCAGGTCTGGGGTGATGGGTGATGGTGGATTGTTGAAATCTTCTCTCCAGGCCTGTTTGCCAGAGAAAATACAAGTCTTACCTTCATGGAGTTTCATTAGTTGGGTCTGTCTGTGTGCTGATGGGTCCTGAATTGTTCCTTCTGGTTTCAGACACGAGTGGGTTCTGTATATATTTGTGCTCTGTTTCTATGGGGGGCTGTGGTAGGTTCATGCTCCTCTGCTGTTGCTCTCCATCGTGTGAGATCAAACTTTTCCCTGAGCAGAAAACCAGCACTAAACCTGTGCTTCCCTCCCGAGGAGCCAGTCCTCAAGCACACCTCCTACAGATGTTCAGACACTTCCATGAACATCTGGATGAACCTAAGCCCCGTGCAGCAGGGCTCCAAACGGCCCCAAAGCCCGGGGTTGCTTTCCCGAGGCTTCGCTTTTCTCTCTTTCACGTGACACCAGGATGAAGAGGATGGAGGCAGGAGGAAAAGGGAGCTTGGGAAGGGGGTGAAGCGGCAGCGCGGGCAGCCCCGGCGGTGGCCACTGCGGGGCAGTGCCGCTCCGCGCACCGCACCCGGCGGGCGGGGAGAGGGGGGCGCGGCCCCGGGGGTGCCTCTCGCCGCGGTCTGCAGGTTCAAATACTGCCCCGGGGAGCGGACAGGGAAATAAAGAAACTATAAATAAATGTCCACGTTTGAATTCGCCAACTGGATCCCGAGTGAAGCTGTGCTCCAGCGCCTTCCCCGTGCTGCCGATGCTGTGCTAACGGCTCACGCCTGCAAAGTTTGCTGGGGAAAAATGGGATTTACGTTTACAGGGGATCAGAGAGCTGCTCTGACGTGGTATTTTTCTTTCAGTCTGAAAGATGTTCCCCTCCGCCCTTCTTAAAAAACAGACAGCAGAGTCCACTCTGTTCTCAGTGACAAAGCAATTAGGTGCCCTGAAGCAATTCCTTTTTTTGGTGTTTTCTTCAGATTAAGATTTATGATAGAAATAATTTGATTGGAGTTGGGATTTCTGTTCAATATAACCCAAGGGTATTCTAAGAATTACTTGGATTCTGGTGAAATCCCACTGGGTGCCAATCAACACTGTCCAGCTTCAATTATGCATTTAGATATTTTTTTTTTTTCCCCTCTTCATTTTGCATGGGGTTTTAAAGCTGAGATAAGCAAACACAGGCCATTGTCAAATACTCCAATGGGAGACTGCTCTTTGGCTCCCTGAATACAATATCTTTTGCCTTCTTGCATAAATATTTTAATCGCTAATTTGCTGGTCTCATTTAACACAGATTTGGCATTTATCATTTGAATTTAAACTTCTTAAAATTGACAATTTCCTTGGCTACCTATGTTAATAATTTAAAGGGAAAGCTCATTATTAAATTATTATGGGTAATTATTTTGTAACTAGTGTGGAAAATGTCATTTCTGCAGCCTTAGAAGAAGATCCTAGAAGAGGCATGTGTGGATCAATATCAATCAAATCCCAGAAAGTGTGAAGATGCACAGGAACAGTGTCTTCTAGATTTTTTTTCCTGAGCTACATAAAATTTTTCTATTAAAATTAGGATATAATTCTCCCTGCTTGCCGCTCCAAAACCTTGGAGACTGCTGAAGCAAAGTTGTATAGTTGGAGGGTCTTAACAGCTTTTTTTTAACTCTAGCTTTCAATTTGTTCTGAAGCTTTGGCTGGGAAACTGGTGAGATGGGATTTGGGTGAGTGCACCTTGCAGAGCTCAACACGAGTATTGTGTACCGTGAGATGTTTTCCACATGTGTCCTGGCTATTTGTGCAATACAGATGCTGTAGGTCTGCTAGACCCACAGTACAGAACACCCCTGCCTTTTGCATGGCTAGTGGTTGCTTGTCCAGCACTCTTGTAGCACGTCTGAGACTTCTAGAATAATGAAAAAAAATTGGTTTGCCTTAATTTTTAATTTTCTACCCGCTCACAAAAGTTACTACTTCAAATATTAAGGTGTGAAGCCTTGGTCTGGTATAGACTGAAGCATGGGCTTTGCTGTTCGCAGAGTCAGTGGCCTGAGAAGTCTATGCAGTGCATGCAGTGAGCACTGACCCATGTGGAGCAGGATCAGGGCTAGTGGTAGCAGTTCATGTTACTTCTTGGTAACACTGATACTTTTTCCTTTTCAAGAAGTCAGGTGGTGGTTAATGCTCAGGATTCCTCCCAGGTAGTAAGTTTGTTTTCTCTGAGAAAGGATACTGAAGTCAGATGAATAAAACTTTAATTTTCACATATCGAATCCAAGTGCAAGCAAGAGGCTCAGATCATTTCTGTGCACCCTGAAAAGGTGACTGTCCATTCTGGTTTCATTTGTCAGAGAACACACTTGTTGGGATGGTGCTTGCAGGCTGCAGTGTGGTATCTGTAACTCCAGCGTTCCCATCTAGCACACACTGTACCTGCTGAAATGGTGTGCAGAGGGAGGTTGAGTCCCAGGCCTTCAGGATTTCCAGTGGTCTGTGCTGCTGATTTCAGTGAGTCAGTGCTGAGCTTCACTAGGCAGAAAAAAAATAATTCATTCTTCAGTCCTGTAAGTGGTGCAGAGGAGCCTTTCCCTGCCTGCAGCACCAGACTTTGCATCCGTGGTGGGTGTTGGTGCTGCAGTTGGCCTTAGGTGTTTTCGCAGGTATGGGGCACCCCCGCACACCAGTCCCTGGCCCCAGCAGCTGCCTCCATCGCTTGCACAGGCACACTTGGCAGAAATGTCTTGCATTTTGGTGGTG